>OZ038511.1:81007502-81030002 GCA_964036315.1 Acanthosepion esculentum | reverse complement strand
ATATATATATATATATATATATATATATATATATATATATATATATATATATATATATATATCAACAGAACACGGGTACATTCATGATCTTCTATTATTTAAAATACAGAGTGCAGCTGGTATTTGAGGACATCCAGATTTAAGATTAATACTGCTTCCCACTAACTTTTAATGCTTTTATTTTTTAGAAATCAAGAATGGCAAACCCTATGATAACAAATGAAATGAAAAGGCCAGCTGTGATTGTGGCATTAAAGGCTGATCATAGCGATTTGGATATTGCACGTTTCAACAAGGTGTTAGAGTAAATGCTGCTGCTTACATTGAGGTTCTAGAAACAGCTGTCAAGCCCTGGACTGACAACATACGCAACAGCAGGCCTTATATATTCCAGCAAGACTCGGCTCCATCCCACAAGGCTCGACGAACACAAGAATGGATGGCTGACCATTTGTACGACCACATCTCACCCAATATTTGGCCTCCTAACGCTCCAGATCTCAATTCACTTGACTATTATGTGTGGAGCGTTGTTGAGAAGGAGGTTAATAAACAGCCTCATAACACCAAAGACTCTCTTAAAGCTGCAATAGTTCGAGTAATGTCTGACATAAATAAGGACCAATTAATTAGAGCTTGCAGCCGATTTCCACCACGTGTAGAGGCCGTTATTGATGCTAGTGTTGGTTTTATTGAATAAAATTAAATAATAGTTAGCTAAATTTCATTTTTAATTGTCTGTAATGAAATATAATTATATTCATTTGTTCAGCAAGTTTTTTTAATAATCCATAATTGTCCTTAAATACCAGCCGCCCCCTATATATATATATATATATATATATATATATATATATATATATAAGCGTAACATTATATGGTTTAATCCAAATTTAAATCGTAATATTCAAAGGAATAACCGAATAATTTGCATAAATGTAATGCCTAAGAACTTTAACTATTCACCACACTAAAAAAAGATCTTTAACAAAAATAATGTTAAGATTAGCTGTAATTGCGTTAATAGCTTCGATAAATTTATATCTCAACATAACATTATATTATATTAAATAAATATATTTCTAACAAAGACAACGTTAATTTAAAAAAAAAAAAAATGCACCTGTCGAAAAAATATGATCTGTCCCTTAAACGGTCAATGTATGACTGATAATGTAGTATACCAAGCTAGCGTGCATTCTGGTAACGATGTTAAATTCTATTTTGGTTCCACTGAAAATCCTTGTACATATCGTTTCTACCATCATGGAATGACTTTAGGCAATATAAAATACAAAAACATCACTGCTCTCTCTAAATATTCTGGGCAATTAAAGAATGATGGTCATACGGCTTTTATCACATGGGATATTATAACAAGAGCCAAATCTTACAACGGGAAATGCAATATATGTAAGAAATTCGAGAGATAATAAATCATAATATCGATAATAAAACTTATAATATTATATAGAATGAGGCAGCGTATTGACTTTAGTTCTCGTGATTACTGGCGGTTCTGCAATAGTTTATTAAATAAGTAAGTTTTCTATTTCTGCTCGTTAGTCAATTTGAAATGTTAACATCTTTTGATAAAATCTAAGGTTTCGCTTGTAAGGTCTCCTTAAATTCTACTCTTGACACATCTGGTGTATCCATCCCAAACTTCCATGTCAAAATTGAGATCCTGTTGAGTGATATGCATGTGACCCATCGCATGGTTTCTGCTATCACCTCTAATCTGGATGGCCACAAAGCATGTGGTCCTAATGGTATCACTGTAACATTGCTTAAGAAATGTATTCCCGAAATGGTTCCCGTTCTCTCTAAACTGTATAATAATAAATGACTCTTTAAGAAAGGCGAATCAATCGACCCTTCCAACTATCGGCCTATTAGCCTACTACCTCTTTTTGGCAAACTATCCGAGGCCCTATTCAGTGCTGAATTAGTAAAGCATCTGACATCGCAGGACCTTCTCTCAGAAAAGCAATGTGGCTTTCGTTGTGATCACAGCTTTGTATAAATAAGTACTCCTGAACAACATATAATTTTGTACTACTTGCACCTCTGATGATGATCTTGGAAGAAGATCGAAAGTACTTGGGGAATGAAAATAAAAAAAAATTAAACAGTTATAGCACATTATTCTCATTCTTTAATACCAATACACGGAAGGTTATTCGTGAGTATGAACAGATTTTGTTAAAAATTAACAGACATAATGTCCGTAATTTATTCAATCAGACATATATATATATATATATATATATATATATATATATATATATATATATATATATATATTATAAATTAATTGATTTAAAATATGGGTTTTTCGCTACACAGTGATAACCATGTTTAAAACATGGTTATCACTGTGTAGCGAAAAAACCATATTTTAAATCAATTAATTTATAATATTAATGCTCTGTAAATTTACATTGAGCACTATTGTGTAAAAATAAAAAAATAAAAATATCTATAAGAACACCGGATTTTATATCTTACTGTTCTTTCTTTTTATCTCTCTCTCTCTCTCTCTCTCTCTCTCTCTATATATATATATATATATATATATATATATATATATGTGTGTGTGCGTGTGTGTGTGTGTGTGTGTGTGTGTGTGTGTTACACTAATTCTCACTCTATATAAGGCCGAAGATTCCCTGGAGGTAGAAGGTTACTGAAGTTGATTATTGTACTAGTATTAGTATGAGCTGTAAGAATAAGAGTTAAGAACGATAAGATTAATATTGTTTGTTCTGGAAAGCATACTCTCGGGAGTTGGTAACCCAAAATAGCAATTCGTAGCACTTCTTTTTGCCTTGTTCTTCCAGAACGTGTGCGATCATGGCTTTCCACAACTTCCTGGACTTTATAGCTCTTACAAATTTTTGTCTTTTTTCATCTCTCATAATTCCTGTTCTGCCAGCTGTTTACACAAGCTCGTTAGGTAGTGACCTCACTGATTTCGCCTAGCTCTCTTGCATTTAATATATCCTGTGAGTGTCAAATTCTCCAACCTCTCTTTCCTCATATATTCCCTAGAAATTTCAGTGTTTTCTGTTGCTAAGTATAAGTGTCCTTGTTTCTAGTTTCCCTAAAACTTCCTCATTACTCACATGTTAAGTCTATGGCATTCTCTGCATCTGTTTGTAAAATACCATTTCTGTTGCTGCAAGTCTTCCCTTCACCTGTGATAGTGTGGCACTGAAATATGAAGCTTCATTGAGCTTTATCACTCAGCACGTAACGTCATTTGCTGTACAAAAAAGTTCACCCGGCCACTGAAGGTAACTTTAATCCCTGAACAATAGTGTGTTTGAATTACATAGTTGTGTTGTCATATCCTTCTATGGCAACAGAAAACAACATTGAGTATAATTAACAGTAAGGATACTGCAATTGAAAAAGAATGCAGTGGAAAGGTAAGTAATATTAATAATGTAGAGTGTTGGTTTGGTTTGGCTTGTTTTGTTTTACGGCATATCAACCTCAATGGGTTATTTAATGCCGACAAGATTTTTATTGCTGGTAATATTTTTTTTGTTTTCAAAAATGTATTTCTGGTAAAAAATCTTTTCGTCAAAAAATCTGTTTCTGGTAATATTTTTTTCAAAAATTTATTGCTGGTAATAATTTTTTTACAAAGTATTTCTGCTATTAAAACGTATTTTTTAATTTTCATAATGCTGGATGGACTTGGGAACACCAGCAATTAAGAGGTGTTTCCACGCTCCTCAAAATCCCCTGATCAGAGGCCTTGCTGTTGGACGTAGTTTATCGTCTTACCCAGGACACGGTCGCAGTTTATCTCATACCCAGGACGCGGATATAGTTTATCGTCATACCCAGGACGTAATGCAGCATGCTGAAGGTTATTAGATGTATTTTAAAACTAAACAAAGTATGGCGCCCACTCATGACGAGGCGGGCTAAAATGGAAGGCTCAGTGAAAAATGAACAAGTGTGAAATATATAAAATACGCGTCTTGACATATAAATAAAATAAAAAGATGTAAATGGACGAAAAGTTTTGTGAAAATGTTTTATTATTTGCTAATTTGGGCCGAAGATATACGAAACACATTAGAGAGTGAGAGAGATTAATTCTTTTCTTTTCTTTTTTATTTATTTACAAGATTTACACGTGTTTAAAAATACTATTTAGCAAAGTGGAGATAACAAAACTAAACAACGGCAACAATTTAAAGATCTCGGAAGTGTTTTAGCAGAAGACGGAATGTGCAACACCAAAATCCAATGGAGGATTGGTTCAGCGAAAGATGCCTTCCGAAATTTAAGCGAAGTATGAAGAAACAAGTAATTTTCTTTCAGAAACAATGAAAAGAGTCCTGAACTGTTACTTGATATCAATCCTACTATACATTAGTGAATGCTCTACAATATACTCACAGATGAAAACGAGGCTTGAGGTAACAGAAACGTAATTCTACAGAATGTTGCTGAGAATATCATGGACTTTGCCTGTGAGCTATGACGAAGATGTGTGCAACAGAATCAAGATGGCGCCCAATCATGAAGATCTTGTCAAGCCGGAAAGGCTGAGAACGCGGCTTGACAAATGAATATCAATAAAAAATGTAACTGAAGGAAAAGAGTTAAGAAGGAAGTTTTATTATTTGTTCTTTTTGGCTACAGGTGCGACGTACGGTAGAATGTTAGGTTGAGGGTAAGCTTTTTTTTTGTTTTTTTATTTACAAAATTTACACGTGTTTAATAATTCGACTTACATTAGTAGATTGGAGATACCAAAATCAAACAACTACCGCAATTTAAATAGCTAAATCAGTGATTCCCAAACGGGGCGGCAAGCTTCATAGGTGCGACGGAAGAGGATAGCAGGTGAGACGGCAATATTTAGAAACAGTTTTAAAAATTCATACCCCAAAAATGAATATGATTTACAAATTTAAAATATATATATATTTTTTTTAAGCTTATCACCCCAAGCAAGGCTGGAAGCCAGTAGCACGCAAGGGGTTACAGAAGGTTTGGAGGAAGAGCAGATAGGAGTTGTAAACGAGAGGATGTGGAGAAAGATAGTGGATCGATCAAGGCAAGGGGGTTACAGAGATTTGGAGCGAGAGCAGATAGGAATGAAAGGTGAAAGGATGTGGAGAAGGGAAGTGGATAGATCAAGGCAACTGGAGATGTCGATTGACGTTACACTTAAATAGTTGGAGATTGTATTTTTCAGGGAAACAGGAATAAGGAAGGAAGTTTCACAGGCGAGATGTGCGAGACATGAAGCTATTGGAGTAGAAGAGACGTCTACATCTAACAGTTAAAAGATTACTTGTAATTGCATGCATGAGTCCCAGTATAAATATTTAGAAATAATTATTGACCGATTTTATCATTGTGATATTTTTGCATTATATCAAGTATTAAGAATATAATAGGGTCTGCAAATTAGAGGAGAGAGTTATCAATGGTAATGTTCTGGCTTCGAATTCGAGATTATCTCCCTTTAAACTTTTCTCTGATTTTTTATTTTATTTTTAAGTCTACTTTTATTCACATAAGATTTGGCGAGACGTGAGCAAATATTATTTCCGAAAATGCGTCCCAGAGAAAAAAAAATGTTTAGGAATCACTAAACTAAATAATATTGCTGTCAAATTTATTTAAAATTTACTGCTTTTTACGTCGTTCTTTTAACTTTTCTTTTTTTTATAAATTTACATATGTATGTGCTAATACATTTGTCGTCTTCTAAAATCCTGTTATTAAATTAACATTAGGTTTATATTTACATATAGCACGAACGACCTCCTAAGTAAGATAAATCTAATTTCATCACACTTTCATGTTATTTAAAAAAAAATAGCATGCTATAGTATATAGAAAAAATTATAAAGCTTACTTGTCGACTCATACACCCGTATTTACAATAATTCTTTTCAGGCTTTCGATACAACTATCTTTCGACTGAAGCCAAAATAAACAAGATGTTTGCTTTTGGAGAACACTTCAGGCGATGACATTCTTTACATCAAGAAAATAACTTTATTTGGTGCCGTGTTTTCTTCTCCTGCCTCCGAATTAGACCAGATCCCCTTTAGGCTCTTCCTGTAAACGCATAAAAATCTCATTAGCCGAGTTTGTTTCAGATCAGTCCATTAGTTTTTGGTATTACGGTACTTCGTTACCCAAAACTTACATCAGTAACTAATGTGATATTTATGTTTCATTGAATTTAACAGGAACGGGGAATTTTGCCGAAGTTTTCTAAATTCAAAATTTATATTCCTTAGGATAGTGCAGGTTCGAGAAAACCGTTTCTAACAAATTCACGGAACCCCCTACTTTTAAGTGACGAACGTTTGTAATGGAAGCGCTCTTCATAGACTATTTAAAGGCATATCAAAAATAAAATCCGTCTCCTTTCCGAAAAGTTAGCCCTTTACATTTTAAAAATGTCGGTAACTGTATCGACAGGCTAAGAGACACAAATATGAAATATAAACTCATGACTGCTTTAGATAGTAAATCTTTATACTGCGGTTTCGCCCAACTTTGCCATAAACGGTCGTTACGGTGCGCTTTTTAAATCTATAAAACGGCAAACAAATTCTCCCTCTTTTCTCCCCTTGCTTCAGGATGTAGTCGAACGTAGATAACGCTGCCGCCGAGACACGCTCGCTTCTTTGGTTCTTTGTTGGCTGAAATCTCACCCCCTCGCATATATACACACATACACACACGTATCTACTTGTCGGTCCTGGGTAAGACGATAAACTTCATACAACAGCAAGGCCTCTGCTCAGGAGGTTTTGAGGAGCTTTTAACTACCTCTTAATTGAGGTGTTCCCAGGTCCACCCTAACCTAGGGTGGTAGCATCTGTTAGGGTCACATCTATGGACAAATAGTTAACTCCCAAACTGGAGTCAAAACACTATGAAAGTGTAAAAAATAGGTCTTTTGAAGAAGAAAAAATATTACCAGCAATACATCATATCAGTTATCGAGGAGCTCCAAGAATATATCAGTTGGCATCGGACCATTTATGGCAGCAATATTCTAAGAATGGACGAATCGTAGACTTATAGATACGCAAGATTGACTTCGGAGAGAAAACTTGTCTCGCTCGACACAATGAACCGACTTTCTTAGCAGTTGATCTGCAAGTTGAGAGCCTGATGCCATAGGGAATGTCATTAATGAAGATTAAAAATAGCGTTGGAAGAAAGATGGAGCCCTGGGGAACACTGGTGTTAGTACGAAAAGATGTAGACGAGTGGCCGTGTAGGACAACTTTCATTTCCCGATTTGGTAAGATCGGCTAGATAAGCCCCCCAAAATGTGCCCGGAAATACCGTAGCTTTTCTGCTTCTGGAGAAAACCTGAATGCCAGACACTGTCAAAAGCTTTCGCGAAGTTCACTGCTACAGCCCGGGATACACCGTTTTTAACTAAAGCACGATGGACTCGTTCTACTTTTATCGTTAGTACATCAGCGGGTTAAATAAAAACTAACTGTACGCCATTTCATGATATTGTGATAAGGTAGCCGCATTTTGTAAGTTTAACGCCGAAAAATCCACTATCTGCGTCCATATTTGTCCAAAAACAAACCGCCAATTGTGTTGTTACGTTATTGATTTTAGTTTCTCTGTTCAAATACTATTGGCAAGACGAAGCGATATTTGTATGATTTTTCTTACACTTTCTGTGATTTGTACAACTTGAATAACGCGACATTAGCCGTCGGTATGGGGTAGTGGTATGTGATGCAATGGTAGAAGGACTTAGTCACATGAACGTCTCTGTAAGAAAATTAGGGATAACACACCAAAAAAACGTGTACACAAAATGTATTGTATTGATTATATAAGCATATCAATAATAACATCAGTCAGTTATGATCCATGCGTGATACACGCGTATGCGATTATGTATCTTTCGATAGATTTTTTCTCGCAGTAGGTTGTCATTTCTTTCTGCATTAGAATAGTTGCCATCCAAGGATATAGAACCCGCTATTGTTCTGCTATTTACGCATAACTGGGGGTGGGGAGAAGAAGAGGATTCATACATTTCTCAAGGGTATTAGCACGTAAGTGAATGTAATGGATCTGACGGGAATTCGAACTCGGCTCTCCGATTTCCCAATCCGAGTCGCTCTCCATTACTCCACCTTCTAATGTATTATCATTATTGTTCACCACTGCAGTAACCAGGTATTGAACTCGCAACTCTTTTGATTAAATCACTAGATCCAATCAACGCTTTTATCAACTGGACGAAATAAATGGTTCTGTTTGAAATTTCAACCACCTGAAGATGGCCAGGGCGTACAACTGTCGAAACACCGTGAATAAAGCAATAAAGATGAGGACAACAGTCCGAACAATGTAAATAATGTAAATAATTAGCCTTTTCATTATAAGGAAACATTTGTTATTCATTGACCGTCTATTTGGAGACACCGGATGATCGAAGTAGATCTATTTTTATAGCACTGCCTAAGAAGCCAGGTGTAAAATCCATCGATCATTCAACCTAATGAAGCATATTAAAAAAAATCCGGATTCCGACGAACAGAACGCGCAGCTGAATGAGACCAGAAATAGGACAAGAACAGTGCGGGTTGGTTAAAGACACTGAAACAAGGAATGCAATAATTATGCTCAGAATGAGCCCTTAAAATGCAATAAAAATGCTGAAGGACGAGTACGGCTGTATGCAAAAGCATTTAAAGTGTGTCATAAATAACGACTGGAACTGCTAGGTAACAATGTACAAATTGTGCGTTGTTATCCATTACCGTTAGCATAATGAAAAATTGTTATTGGATAACAACGCACAGGTTCGAATCTTGTCGGAGGACGAATATTTTCTATGAAAATTTCTCGGACATTCAGGCCGGTAAATGTTATTTAATACTGTTTATTATAAACAGAACATTTACTTAAATATTTGTATCTATAAAAAGAATATTAAACATAAAAATGTCTCTCTCTCTCTCTCTCTCTCTCTATATATATATATATATATATATATATATATTCATACATGTTTCATTAAATAATATAGACAACTGTTGTCTATTTATTTCATGTAAATTCTTTTCATATCTTCTGATAAGCTTAATAACATTATCATTAAACGAAGAAAGAAAATCACAATATTGATACATATTTTTTAATCCAATCTACGCTTTCGGGTTGCATAAGCCATTATCAAAGATGACAATTAGAGTACAATATATTAAGCAATACATGGACGAGAAAGTGATGATAGTCTGTTTCTGTTTAGATGGATAATTTCCAAGCAACGATAAACACGTGCATATAAGACGCTGGAAGCGAAAATCACATATGACCACACGAGAGTGAATTTGAGAAGTATTAAGTATGGGAAGCCGTTGGTATAAACCAATGGCTTCTGTTATCAGTTATAGGCATTTAAGAATATTTGTGGAGATTTCATAGTTTATTTTGTTCAGGTTAGGTTTCAACTGTTTTATGTATATATCTTCAAGAATTTTTAGTTTTTGTTTATTGTTTTCATGTTTAAGTATAATTGTGTTTTCAACAAAGATTTTCCGGAATTGTGTATGTGGCCTAAATACATAAAATGCTGCCTAAATATATATATATATATATATATATATATATATATATATATATATATATATATATATATATATAATTATATATATATATATAATTATATATATATAATTATATATATATATAATTACATATATATATATATAAATATATATATATATAAATATCTTATGAAATAATATATATATATACATAATGAGATAATATATATATGTGTGTGTTTGTGTGTGCGTATGGTGGGGGTGTTTCCAAGTAAAACTAAAGGCGCTGAAAATAAAATAAAAATTATTGATAATACACAAAAAGTAAGTGTAAGGAAGGAAAGGAAAAAAAGTCAGGCTTTCAACCAATAAAATGATTTTGATATCAGCCGATTACTTATACTTCCAGACATTCATCTGGCATTTTCAGATATTGTATAACTGATTAGTGGATGAATATCTCGAGCCAAGTTACTCCGCCATCGGTTTTTGACATTGCGCATTGCTCTTTGGACCTCAGATTTGACTTTCTGAGAAACGCAGGACTATGATTCTTTAGTTATTTTGGCAAATTTCCATTCTTTGGACAATTTTGATCCTCGTTATTTATCTATCTCCTAATCAGCTTCATCGAACCAGTCCGGTTGGGTTATTTCTTTTTTTTGTTGTTGTTTCAAATAGCCCAGGATATCTTAACGGATGATGTAGACGTGTTATCTAATCTCGTTCAACACACCACAGAATTCTTTAATAACTGATTCGCAAATTTGGTTTACATTCCCTTATTTTGATAATGGGTAGATCTTACGGCCACATCAGGTTCAAACGCCGGTTCCCGTACGATCACCGATGTTAAGCAACATTGAGCCTGAAGAGTACCTAGATTGGTGACCGCTTTGAAATAACAAGTACTGTGAGCTTGTATGTGCGTATGGTATAAAGTACCAACGGCCATATATTGAATAACCAATTCCAGTGCGATCACAAAAGTCAAGGAACTTCGAGCTTGGTCAGTGCTTAAATGGGTGACCGCTTGGAAAGACCACCTACTGTAAGCTTGTATGTGCGGGAGGTATAAAGGACTAACAGTCATATATTGAATTACCAAATCCCGAGGGATCACCGAAGTTAAGCAACGTCGATCTTATTCATTACCTAGATGGGTGACCGCTTGGAAAGGCCAGGTACTGTAAGCATTTATGTGTGGGTGGTATAAAGGACATACGGCCATATCCTATTGATTTACTAGTTCCCGTACGATCACCTAAGTTAAGCAACGTCGATATTAGTCAGTACCTAGATGGGTGACAACTTGGAAAATCTAGGTACTGTAAGCTTGTATTTGCAGGTGGTATAGAGGACCAACGGCTATATCATAGTGAATTACTGAAGTTAAGCAACCTCAATATTAGTCAGTACCTAGATGGGTGACCGCTTGGAAAGACCACGTACTGTATTCTTGTATGTGCGGGTAGTATAAAGGACTTACGGCCATATATTGAATTATCAAATCCCGAAGGATCACCGAAGTTAAGCAACGTCGATATTAGTCAGTACCTAGATGGGTGACCGCTTGGAAAGGCTAATTACTGTATGCGTGTATGTGCTGGTGGTACAAAGTACTTACGGCCATATCATATTGAATTACAAGTTTCCGTAAGATAACCGAAGTTAAGCAACGTCAATCTTAGTCAGTATCTAGATGGGTGACCGCTTGGTATGGCCAGGTACTGTAAGCTTGTATGTGCACTTACGGCCATATCATAATGAATTACTAGTTACCGTACGATCACCAAAGTTAAGAAACGTCGAGCCTGGTCAGTACATAGATGGGTGACCTCTTTGAAGTCGAAAACATTTCTTTTCCTCACGTAAGTCATGTACGACCTCATAGAACCACATTAAAATTTACGACCTGCGTCTACTATTCCGCGATCGTTATCATCACATATCAAACTTCTATATTAACATAACACGATGTCATCTTTGATGGTGAACATCTTTGTTTAAATGGCCATATAACTATTCTGAAGATGGCTCATATGTGAGCCGAAACCTTAGATTGAGGAACAGCATAATAAAAAAATATATCAAAATATTGGACATGTTTTGTCTTCATTTTCTCCCGAAATTCAAGCCACAACACGGAGTTTAGAACGGCTCATGATCAAACAGAATAGACATCCGTTGTCTGTCATATTTAATAATATATGTTTGAACGAACACACACACACACACACACACACATATATATATATATATATATATATATATATATATATATATATATATATATATATATATATATATATATATATATATATATATATCGTCGTTGGCGTATTGGGGTGCTCATCGACATTTCTTTCCGTGTGACATGAATCCTATGCTGGATCTGAAGATCGGTCCGAAGCTAACGCATAGTAGCGTAGGATGATTCAGTGGATGAAAAGCTTTGGTTTTTTCTGAGGGTTCTCTTCGTCCCTTTTATTTGTCTTCTGTTAAACATTTTTTTTCTTGGACTGCACGTCTCCAATTGGTTCTTTCTGTTGCTTCCGTCTTCTAATTGGTTCTTTCTGTCGCATCCGTCTTCCAATTGGTTCTTTCTGTTGCTTCCGTCTTCCAATTGGTTCTTTCTGTTGCTTCCGTCTCCCAATTGGTTCATTCTGTTGCTTCCGTCTTCCAATTTGTTCTTTCTGTTGCTTCCGTCTTCCAATTGGTTCTTTCTGTCGCATCCGTCTTCCAATTGGTTCTTTCTGTTGCTTCCGTCTTCCAATTGGTTCTTTCTGTTGCTTCCGTCTTCCAATTGGTTCTTTCTGTCGCATCCGTCTTCCAATTGGTTCTTTCTGTTGCTTCCGTCTTCCATTTGGTTCTTTCTGTTGCTTCCGTCTTCCAATTGGTTCATTCTGTTGCTTCCGTCTTCCAATTGGTTCTTTCTGTTGCTTCCGTTTTCCAATTGGTTCTTTCTGTCGCATCCGTCTTCCAATTGGTTCTTTCTGTTGCTTCCGTCTTCCAATTGCTTCTTTCTGTTGCTTCCGTCTTCCAATTGGTTCTTTCTGTCGCTTCCGTCTTCCAATCGGTTCTTTCTGTCGCTTCCGTCTTCCAATTGGTTCTTTCTGTTGCTTCCGTCTTCCAATTGGTTCTTTCTGTTGCTTCCGTCTTCCAATTGCTTCTTTCTGTCGCATCCGTCTTCCAATTGGTTCTTTCTGTTGCTTCCGTCTTCCAATTGGTTCTTTCTGTTGCTTCCGTCTTCCAATTGGTTCATTCTGTCGCTTCCGTCTTCCAATCGGTTCTTTCTGTTGCTTCCGTCTTCCAATTGGTTCTTTCTGTCGCATCCGTCTTCCAATTGGTTCTTTCTGTTGCTTCCGTCTTCCAATTGGTTCTTTCTGTTGCTTCCGTCTTCCAAATGGTTCATTCTGTTGCTTCCGTCTTCCAATTGGTTCATTCTGTCGCATCCGTCTTCCAATTTGTTCTTTCTGTTGCTTCCGTCTTCCAATTGCTTCTTTCTGTCGCTTCCGTCTTCCAATTGGTTCTTTCTGTCGCTTCCGTCTTCCAATTGGTTCTTTCTGTTACTTCCGTCTTCCAATTGGTTCTTTCTGTCGCTTCCGTCTTCCAATTGGTTCTTTCTGTCGCTTACGTCTTCCAATTGGTTCATTCTGTTGCTTCCGTCTTCCAATTGGTTCTATCTGTGGCTTCCGTCTTCCATTTGGTTCTTTCTGTCGCTTCCGTCTTCCAATTGGTTCTTTCTGTCGCTTCCGTCTTCCAATTTGTTCTTTCTGTTGCTTCCGTCTTCCAATTGATTCTTTCTGTCGCTTCCGTCTTCCAATTGGTTCTTTCTGTTGCTTCCGTCTTCCAATTGATCGAATCGATTTCTATCCTTGTGCTGATCCTTGGATCGTGGTCTCTAGCCAGATGCGAGCTCCGAGAAGAGTATTTTTTTGTTTTGGGTAAGCAGATGTCTATCATTCAGGCAAGGTGTTCGGTCCATTAGGACATCAGCCGACCACACTACCTTGATTTCAACCTAAAGGTAGTGTGATCGGCTAATCTCCTATGTTTTTATTTTTGTTTTTTTTTATTCGAAAGCTCTGCATGTTCAATTTTTATATGATGTTATTTTCTTTATGCGTGAATTGAACCTGTGTTTCCTGATTCAATTTAACTCTGACCAATTACTTTTTCATAATTATAACATATTTTGTTACGCATTCAAAAACTAAATTGATACATTTTAAAATATGCATAATTAATTCACAATTACCCGTTTTGTTTTCGAACATATAACAATTGTTTATAGAATTTGCGGAGAAAACTATAATGCAAGAATTTAAAATACCGTACTCGCTAAAATAGCGCCCCTATTCTTAACAAGAAAGAAGACATGCTTAATTTATTACAAATAAAAAAGAAAGAAAAAGAGCAATTTTTCACTATTACCTGCCATGAGCCCCATTTGGGGATCTGTTAAAATGAAACTCACTACATATTATTCCTTGTATTTACATTGAATTGCTTACATACATTGCATTTGCAGAGGTATATTTTACAACACTTAGCCTTTAAAGCTTTTATTATTAGCCGTAAGAAGACACTTTCTTCATAATTTTACATTTCACGAGTAGAAAAATAATGACTATTTTGAAAAGTATTTTTTTATTATCTCTAATTAATATTATTTTTTGATGTTTTATACACATATATATTTGATGTTCTAGTTTCTATAAAAACGACAATGATAACTACTGAAATTAAACATAAATAAATAAACTCCTAAGACACCTGTCTGGGCCAAAAATGCGGATTAAAAAAATTTGGCAGTTAATGGGCTAAGGAACAAAATTTAAAATAAAAACTAGGAATTCTCCGCTTGCTATTGAAGAGCTGGCTATCTTTGAAAAGGATATGCTTGGCATAATAGACAATATTAAATTCACAAGAATTAATAGTAATTTCCAAAAACAATTAACTACTGAATTAAAAAAAGATAAAAAATACACAAAATATTCCAGTTAAAGGCGACAAAACAAGGAATATTTATACAATGAACCCGAATACTTACCAGAAAAAATAAATGAAGACGTCACTAAGATTTGCAAAAAGACACGAAAATTGCACATTGAAAGTTTAAACGAGGAGACGAAAAATATCACAGCCAAACTGGGTATAAGTAACAGGGTCCATATATTATGCAGTAAGCAAACATATCTAACTATAAAGGACAATAAAACTCAATTCCCCAATAATCCTTTTTTAGACTAGTAAATCCAACCAAAATTGAATTGGGTAAAATAGGCCAAGGAATACTGAAAAAATGCGCGCCTTATTAAGAACCGCTACGCAAGCTAATCAATGGTAGGACACAAGTAAGTGCATCTCTTGGTTCCAGAAAATTAAAAATAAAAATAAATCTATTTTAATAAAATACGACATAAAAATGTTTTATTCATCATTATCAGAGAAAAGACTGCTTGAGGATTTGAACTTTGGTGAGAGATTCGTACATATAACACCTGAACAAATAAAATATAATTTTAGATTGCCGTAAATCAATTTTATTTCACAATGGAGAAGCTTGAATTAAAAAGGGACGAATTCGATGTGCCGCAAGGTTGGTTTGATGGTGCTGAGGTTTCTGAAATAATAGACCAACATATTTTATATGAAATCAACAAAATATTATAACCCAGACAACAACAGTCTGCGTAGGGATGACGTGATGATGATAGTGCTAGGCAACTGAAGAACAAATAACAATATAAGAAAAGCGCTTTTCAAACTCTTCAAAAGCCTCGACTTTGAAATAGAAGTCGAGATGAATGAGAAAATTGTCAAATATTTGGATGTAGAATTAAATATAAAACATGGCAGTGTCTCCCAACACAAAATTAAAATAAATGAAATGTGCATTGAACTACTATGTGAATATAATAAAGCATAGCTATAAACGTACAGAATTCTGGTTATCTAGAATTTCCTCTAGTAAAATAATTTTTAAAAAATAAAAATGATGACTTCGATGTACCACAAGGTTCTTTTGATTGTGCTGACATTTCAGAATTAATAAGGCTACATGTATTTATATGAAATCAACAGAACTGTACATATAAACAACCCCGGACTGTATAGGCATGACGGACAGATGATAGTGTCAGACAAGAGAACAACAAATGACAATATAAAAGAAGCACTTTTCAAACTCTTCAAAAGCCTCGTCTTTGACAATAGAAGTCGGTATAAATAAGAAAATTGTCAAATATTTGGATGTAGAATTAAACCTACAAACTGGCAGTATCTCCCCATATATGAAACCAAACAAAAATTCCAGATACATGAATGTTAGATCCAACCACCCTGCGAATACAATAAAACAAATCCCCAGAGGAATAGAGTCCAGGTTCTTTAGAAATTCCTCTAGTAAAATAATTTTCGAAGATAAAAAGAAAGAATGGGAAAAGACTTTAAAGGAAGAAGGGCATCAAACCAAACTGGAATTTAAACCTCAAATAAAACAACAAATGAAAAAGAATTCGAGAAAAAGAAAAAATATCTTTTGGTTTAACCCCCGCCTTTTAACTTAGAGGTCAAATGGAAAATAGGAAAAATATTTTTTAAATTACTTAATAAACACTTCCCCCAAAAACAGCGAATTACATAAAATCTTAAAGTTAAATTAAGCTACAGCTGCACTAGTAATTTAGAAACCACAATAAAAAAAGACAAAACGCCATGAATTTCAAAACTAACGTATAGCAAGATATCATTAAAACAGAAACTTGTAACTGTAGAAATAAAAGTAAATGTCTTCAAGACTCGATTGTAAACTGCGAAATGTTTAAAATATTAAAAAAAAAGCCAAATCTTACAACAAACATAGTGATATTTGCAGTCTTTGCAAGGAAGAACAGTTAACAATAATAGCATTTTCAGGTTATAAAAAACCTTCTGAATTAGAGATTAGAAATAATGACACGATGCATAAATACTAAAAAGTTTCATTTGAGTTCATATAAACAGGATGGAAATATGTACATTTAATATAACCCCCACTCCGATGTAATCGTAATACTCTTGCTTTTCTCCTCCCCTTCTATTACGCTTTGCACTTGAAAATTATTTGGCCGGGATCGCCTGAAGATACCGAAAGCTGAAACCAAGTTAATGTGATCGACAGAACTCCTAATTTTTTAAAAAATTATATATATACATATATATATATATATATATATATATATATATATATATATATATATATATATATATATATGAGTGTGTGTGTGTGTGTGTGTGTGTGTAAAATCTGTATGTACGAGGGTCATTCAATAAATAAGTTGAATTTTTCGGTATAAGAACTTCTAATACAGATAGAAGCTTACTCTTTTTATTTTTATTTTTTTTGTTTTACTTCTTTTTCACATAGATTTAATTTCTTTTGCAGATTAAAAAAAAACTTTGAGAGTTTTGGCGATTAACAAAGATGGCCGACCAAGAAGCATGCTCCAGGATTGAACAGCGGTCAGTTATCAAGTTTTTGGTTGCTGAAGGGTGCAGACCAGTTGAAATTGAAAGGAGAATGTCAACTGTGTATGGTGCCACATGTTTCAGCCAAAAAATATCTACAAGTGTGCTAAATTGTTTAAAGAATGACAGAGCAATGTTGAGGATGAAGACAGGCCTGGGAGGCATAGAGAAGTGAGGTCTCCTGAGGGGATCGAATCAGTCAATGACCTCATTCAGTCTGACAGAAGGGTGACAGTGGATGACATTGCAAGGACTTTGTGCTTATCTGTTGGGACAAACGCAGGGGTCATCAGTCAGAAGGAGTCATCTTGCACCATGACAACGCAAGGCCTCACACAGCAGCCCAGACGGTGCAGACCATCAACGAGCTGAGCTGGGAACTGCTCCCTCATCCCCCTTACATCCCAGACCTTGCCCCTTCAGATTTTCACCTGTTTGGTCCCTTGAAAGCGTTCACGAGAGGCACGAAGTTTAAAAGTGACGATGAAGTCAAAAGTGTTGAGAGCGACTGGCTGAGACATCAGGCCCAAAAAATTTTACGCTGAGGGAATAGGGAAGCTTGTGCACAGATGGGAAAAGTGTGTGACAGTGCTGGGAGACTACGTTGAAAAAAAAGTAAGCTTCTATCTGTATTAGAAGTCCTTATACCGAAAGATTCACCTAATTTATTGAATGACCCTTGTATATATATATATATATATATATATATATATATATATATATATATATATATATGCAATTTTTTATATATATTATTTATATAGTATATAAACGCGGTACGTATTGGGAAGCGCCCAATATTAGTGATAGATTGCAAAGAGCGTGAAACGCAGGGTCACAAACTCACATCAATGCAGCTATATATGTATATATTACATTACAAAGGGTTAATCATACCTTGAATCAATCAGCAATATGAATGAGATTATTGGCGAAATCACTTCGCTAGTAGACATAAACATAAGCATTATACCACTGATAATCCTCATATATAAAATGGCTATGGTGTATTTTTTTTATTTCTGCTAGTACTTCGCGAAATTCATCATCAGGCTTTATTTTTCCACCAGAATCAAAATTGGGAGATGAATTAAATGTGTTTATCCAACCGAAAGATGTTTTTAAGAATGAGCCATTTGTTAACGGTTATATGGTGTTGGAGCGTGCAAATCGCGATGCTAAATTTTAAATATTTAAAGTGATAATTTTTTTTGTAATTTGGTAAATCCACGTATTTTTTTATAAGTGTTTTTCAGTTAATATGATATGAACTAAGTAGATAGTCCAATTAACAAACTGATATGTCTTACTTAGTAGTTTTTTTTTCCTCAGGAATTCTTTACTGCTGGATATATATTACACTATTTATCTCCCGAAAGGTAAATACTTATACGAACACAAGATAAATTAAATAAAAAGCTTAATCTTAGTAACTTGCCAGTTGTCTTTGATGAAACTTGTATAAAAGAGGAATTACTGGTCAAATACACAATTATATATAATTATGGCTGAGAATTATCGCCCCTACTAGAATTCACAAATAATACATCTCATAAAGACAAAACATGAAAAAAACCTAACGACATCCAAGCGAGACCCCCTTGAAAATGGCTGAAGAATTGGACGAAAGCGCTTGTGACAATCGACGATATGGACAGATTTTGCACTCGTAGAAATAATAACGTTGGGAAGAGGAAATAAAAAATTAATAAAGGCTTCCTTGTACATTATATTCAATGAAACAAAATTAAAAGAAAGGTTGCTGCCCAAATATACGTTTATATATATATATATATATATATATATATATATATATATATATATATCGCAATTGTATGCATACACATACATATATATATATATATATATATATATATATATATATATATATATATATATATATATATATATATATTAAGACGTCTCATTAAAGAGTTTAGACAGCTGGTCATGAATTAAAAACTGTTATATTAAAAAACATTTTAAAGATTGTTTTTAAATAAGAGACACTCATAAATATTTTTCTCAAATAAAAATGATAAAAATCATATATCTATCACTCTCTCTCTCTCTCCCTATATATATATATATATATATATATATATATATATATATATATATATATATATATATATATATATATTCAGTTAAAAATAAAAAGTAATCCTTGACACTGCGTAAAAGAATAGCCGAAAGCGCTGGTATATATTGAACATTTGGACAGTTTTGACACACTTTACATCTAGAAAAGAAAAACTGAATAAATTTAAATCACACGACCATGTCAGTCGTCATTAATGAATATATATATATATATATATATATATATATATATATATATATATATATATATATATATATATATATGTATGTATGCATGGGGGGGGGGCTTGGTTCGTGTTATTACTCTTTGTCTTTGATCCTTGTAGAGTATGAAGCTCCTTATATTACCATTTTCTGCCTACAAAGATAAAGATCACAAGAGATAAAGTCGCATAGAAATAAGCCGGCTTATGAAATATAGCTCTAATTTTCGTTTTCTTTGAGATGAAACATTCGCATTTCTCTTATTTGGCTCTTCCTCTAACATTCCATTTGACCAACTTTCTCTTCTTTTCGCTTCTAGATATAATCTTTTAATCAAGTGACCGGCCATGTTTCGACTGCATTTTTCGTTTTCTGGAACATACAAAAGAGGAGTCGTGCAAACTTTTTCACTCTCCCAGAAATACCAAGAAAAAAGAACATCGTTTCTACCCTAATGAGAATTTCGGTTGGATTTCTTTGAAAAACCCAGCAAAGAATGTTGCTGATACTAAGTGCGTAGCACATGATAAATATAGGTTACTAAACGAATAGAAGCCAGAAAGGGTGAAAAATAGAGAAGATAGATAGATAGATAGATAGATAGATAGATAGATAGATAGATAGATAGATATGAATACTGTAATAGATAGATATGAACAGATTGAGATAGATAGATAGATAAATAGATAGATACGAACATACTGAGATAGATAGATAGATAGATAGATAGATAGATAGATAGATAGATGCTAACATAGTGAGATAGATAGATAGATAGATAGATAGATAGATAGATAGATAGATAGATAGATAGATGCGAACATAGTGAGATAGATAGATAGATAGATAGATAGATAGATAGATATAAATGCATAAGAACAAACCGAAATAGATAGATAGATAGATGGATAGATAGATAGATACGAACATACTGAGATAGATAGATAGATAGATAGATAGATAGATAGATGCGAACATAGTGAGATAGATAGATAGATAGATAGATAGATAGATAGATAGATAGATAGATAGATAGATAGATAGATATAAATGCATAAGAACAGACCGAGATAGATAGATAGATAGATAGATACGAACATACTGAGATAGATAGATACATAGATAGATAGATAGATAGATACGAACATACTGAGATAGATAGATAGATAGATAGATGCGAACATAGTGAGATAGATAGATAGATAGATAGATAGATGCGAACATAGTGAGATAGATAGAGAGAGAGAGATAGATAGATAGATAGATAGATAGATAGATAGATAGATAGATAGATAGATATAAATGCATAAGAACAGACCGAGATAGATAGATAGATAGATAGATAGATAGATACGAACATACTGAGATAGATAGATAGATAGATAGATAGATGCGAACATAGTGAGATAGATAGAGAGAGAGATAGATAGATAGATAGATATAAATGCATAAGAACAGACCGAGATAGATAGATAGATAGATAGATAGATAGATACGAACATACTGAGATAGATAGATAGATAGATAGATTCGAACATAATGAGATAGATAGATAGATACGAACATACTGAGATAGATAGATAGATAGATAGATAGATAGATGCGAACATAGTGAGATAGATAGATAGATAGATAGATAGATAGATAGATATAAATGCATAAGAACAGACCGAGATAGATAGATAGATAGATAGATAGATAGATAGGTTGATACGAACATACTGAGATAGATAGATAGATAGATAGATAGATAGATAGATAGATAGATAGATAGATAGATAGATAGATAGATACGAACATACTGGGAAAAATAGCGAAATAAGAACATACTGATATATATATATATATATATATATATATATATATATATATATATATATATATGTGTGTGTGTGTGTGTGTGTGTGTGTGCACGCGTGTGTGTGTGTGTTTGGAAATTAGGAGATCAGCCAATCACACTACCTTGGTTTCAAACTTTCAGCATCGTCAAGCTGTACAGGCCAAACGATTTCCCACTGCTTCATTATTTTTATATAAACGCACAACGTGACGTGCACTTAAAATTGTATTGGAGGTGGTTAAATAAATTGTACATACTTTCATCCTGGTTTAAGCACTTTTTAGTATGTTTGCATCGTGTCATGTTTTCCGATCGTTCATTCATTAGATTTGTTTTTGATCTGGCAATGTTAACTATTGTTAACTTTTCCTCCTGACACAGTTTGCAGATATCACTATGATTCTGTTACACTTCACGTTGTGCTTTTATATATAAATAATATATCATTATGTATTCATTTTTCCTCGATCGACTGAGAATACCGAATGATTGAAACCAAGGTAGCGTAATTGGCTGATCACCTAATTCTTTAAATTTAAATTCTTGCATGTTAAATTTTATTTTCTTTATACGTGTATTGAGCACTTTTAATACAAATGTTTCCTGGTCTAATTCAACTCTGACTAATAACTGTTTTATATATATATATATATATATATATATATATATATATATATATATATATATATATATGTGTATGTATTAATGCATGTTTCATTAAATAATATAGACAAGTTTTGTCGATTTATTTTAAGTAAGTTCCTTTCATATTGTCTGATAAGCTTAATCACATTATCGTTGAAAGACGAAAGGAAAACACCATATTGATACATGTTTAAATCCAATCTAAGCTTTCGGCTTACATAAGACATCATCTCGTGTGGCCATGTGAGACGTCACCACCTTCGACACGATTTTCGCTTCCGTGTCTCGTATATAAGGATTTGTCGTTACTTTGAACCTATTCAAGCAGCAAGGGCGGACTATCATTGTGGTTTCGTCTGTGTGTTGTTAGATTTATTGAAATTGTCATCTTTGATAATGGTGGGTTCAAATATAGATCAATTATGGATCGTAATCCGACACATTGATAGCATAAAGGAGAGATAGAAAAGGTTTATAAATCTAACACGTTTCGCTTTTATTAAAGCTTCATCAGAGAATAAGGTATGGAAAATAATTTTCTTTTGTTTTTACATTTTTGTTTTGCTTGATTTGTATTGGCTAAGCAGACTTCGCGTACAT
>OZ038511.1:80980002-81002502 GCA_964036315.1 Acanthosepion esculentum | reverse complement strand
GGACACTCATTAGAAAACTGTAAATGTGTATTGATAGATTCTGATTTAAGTTCCACATACACACGCAGAAAAAAAGAAAAATACTGGATTTTAAAATTAAATACATATAAACTAGGGTTAAATAAAGACTTGGGTATTTTAAATCTTTATAAATATTTCAATAGTTAAACAAAAGATTTTTGTTAGATATAGTTAAAAAAATTTTTTAAACAACATCCAAAATATTACTACAGTTAGATTTACGTTAGAAATATTCAAACACAGTTGCATTCCATATCACGGGACGTCCACGTCTCGCGACGGACGCTACTTAATGTAAACAAACTTCTGAAAACAGCCATTTCTGATGATTCTGATATTCTGAAATATCAAATAAATATATATATATAAATATAAATAAACACTTTAACAAAAAAACATTCAATAATTTTTCTTGTGTACGAACAAGAGCTTTCTTTGCTGGACAAAGGGTGTGTAAGAACTGTCATAATGTTTTATTTTTCCGAGCGCTTTCGGCTATACCTTTAGCCATTATCAAGGATGATTTGATTTTTCTGCTTAATTGAGTGTGTGCATTATGTATATGTCTTAGTGTGTAGTAGTGGTGTTTTAATTTCCAAATACGGTTAGCACGTTGTGGCTTTGTTCGTAGTTAATATTGTTAAGGGTAGGCTTTTTCTTTTTTATTATTAAAGCCTCCATTATTTTTAACCTTTTTTTACAGGTGGAAACAATTAATATATTTGTGTTTTCTACTAGTATATTTCTAATGGAGTCTGGTAAATTTGTGTGTGTGTTTAAATGGGTTCTAATGGAGCTGTGATCGGATAGGTGTAACGTAAGACGTCTGGATAAGCATGTGGTTGTGTAACTGATGTAAGAAGAAAAATTAAATAAAAAAATTAACCGTAGTACCTTGTCTGTCGTTTTTAATGAAACTTGCATAAAAAAAGGATTGCTGCCTAAATATACAACTGTCATATATATATATATATATATATATATATATATATATATATATATATATATATATATATATATATAATAGCTGACCAGGTGTAATCGTGGGTACACGTCTACTAGGGCTGGCAGCCAATCCCTATTGCAGACCCTTTCTCAGTCGCGTTTGTGTTTGTTCAACACCCACCTATGGTTTATACAGCAACTATGCTGTGCAGACCTTACAGTTCTGATAGAGAGAGTGTTATCTAGCGGGACAATCTGATCAAGGGCAGCACGATCAAACCCTCGGTTACGATGACTTGTGGTTATTTGCCACTTGCCAAAGGTGTCGCACGCTGAGATCACCTGCTCAAGGCCGATTACATCAGGAAGTCTTCTTCCTGAGACAGATCGACTATCGTAAGGTTTTATGGCACATCAACTCTGAGGGTTATATAATGCCAATTCTTGTTTATACGCATATATTATGTGTATGATTGGAAAAATATTTGTTGTATTATATATATATATATATATATATATATATATATATATATATATATATATATATATATATATCAATTATGTGGTGCAGGTTCAATTTATATTACGCAAATCATTCATACGAAAAGCAGATAATGAAGTTAATTATATAAATGGCAAGAATCACTGTAGCAAACAATTTTTAATAATAAAATACATTAACCTCGAATCCGTTAATGAATGGTATGATCCTTGTTTATAAATTCCGGTTTTATCTAATATATATATATATATATATATATATATATATATATATATGTATGTGTGTACGTGTGGGGTATGTATGTCTGTATATATATATATATATATATATGTATATATGTAAATATATAAGTTTGTATATGTATGTGTATGCTTATATATGTGTATGCTAAGAGGGACACGCACGCACAAACACACGATGCGCAAAAATGGAAATAGATTTGACAGTCTCAGGAGTGATGTGAGTATAGGGTTGCATCTATCATCAACACATCTGTCATACTCACCACTATGACCAAGCCTAATGATTTTATTACCACTTGGGCAGAAGTTCACTTTTGCCAACAGTCCAAAAATTAGATCAAGGCTCGGTACAAATACAGAAAATGAACAATGAAATATTAAAAGAACAAAAGTAAAATCTATTCCTTTAAAAATTGATTCCTTTAATTTGCCTGAAGAAGGTCAGGAGACCAGAAACCCGTGTAGCAAAAATATGAAGAATATATAAACTTAAATAAAAACCTTTGCGGTTTCTCTCTTTTTTAAATATGCATTTTTTTCTCGTTGGAATAATTATAACCTTTTCCATATATATATATATATATATATATATATATATATATATATATATATATATATATATATATATATATATTAAACATGTTGTGTTGAATGTTAAAGACTACATCGTCCTGCATATGCAGGACGATATTGTCTTTAACATTCAACACAACATGTTTAAAAGAAAAGTTGCTGCCAAATAACACACACACACACACACACACACACACACACATATATATATATATATATATATATATATATATATTTACCACATTGTAGTATTTACCACAACATGTCTCTGTGCCATTTATGGTAACTTGAAAATAACTCACCCACTTCTACACTCGTACCTAAATTTTGTATTTAGCGTAGATCTGATATTTAATTGGTTAATCGCGACATACGCACAAGTATATTTTTAATTCTGACCTTATGCCCCTCCCCACTACTTTAACTTTCGGAAAAGAGGTAACGATTTGTTTTTAAATTTCCCTAAAAATCATTTTATCTACCATCACCTGAAAAAGTGCAATCATAGTATTGAAACATGTAAGCTTTTGAGTAGGAATTTAATATGTTTTTATTATAATCTCTTATAATAAAAATATAATATAATGTAATATAACATAATATTATATATATATATATATATATATATATTTTTAGAATTGGACATTGTCCGACAATTTATTTAAAGACATTTATATTATGTTTAACGTTCTTTTTATAGATACAAGTATTTAAATGTTATTTAATACTGTTTATTATAAAACAGAGTATTTGCTTAAATACTTGTATCTATAAAAAGAACGTTAAACATAATATAAATGTCTTTAAATATATATATATATATATATTATGAAATGGACAAAAATTATTTTAAGACATTTTTATGTTTATACATTCTTTTTATAGATACAAATATTTAAGTAAATGTTCTGTTTATAATAAACAGTATTAACAACATTTGCCGGTCTGAAATGTTATTAATGCTGTTTATTATAAACAGAGCATTTACTTAAATATTTATATCCATAAAAAGAATGTATAAACATAAAAATGTCTTAATATATATATATATATATATAAAACCGTTTTGGTTATTTTGTGTATAAGGGTTAAGAAAAAATTTATGATATTGGCCAATTATGGGGTTTGTATTTTGGGGTAAAATTTTGCAACTTTCAAAAAGGACAGGATGACGTCAATGTTTGAATTTTCAAACAGATCATTTAAATTCCTTTTTTTCTGCCATGATCGTCTGACAATTTTTTTTCAGTAAGCAAATCAACAAATCTTATATGACGCTAGGGGTTACTGAGCTTGAGTGAATATAAAAAATCTTTAAGCATTTTTATTTTTTAAGCGATGATTTTCTCGGTTTTATCTTTCTAGAAATGTAAAAAATAGGGACTAAAAATTGTATTTTAATTACTACCTAGGGACTTCTGGATAGTATTATTAGTAGTAAAAAAAAATCAATTATCTTCCTTAGTGGATGATCTCGGAATAAAAAAATATTTTACCGAGATATATTACCCTCTTAATTGATTGATAAGAGCAGTTCAGAAAAAAAATACAATTTAAAAAAATAAGCGCTATTGAAATTAGCACTTCACTCCCCCCAGTCCGTAGGCATGGGGCCCCATATGGTTGAGAGATTCCGGGTTGTAAGCACCGGCCCTGTCGATTATTATAGCTGATGATTGATAACTCAGTCAGTTATGTGCCATTCTTAGGCGATCAAGTATGTTTCGATACATGACTGATGAGGCAGATTTTTTCCCGCAGTAGGTTGCCATTTCTTTCTGCGGTAGACCAGTTGCTATAGAACCCGGCCTGTCCTGCTATATACCCGTAGCTGAGTGGGGAGGATATATACCTTTCCAAGGGTATTAGCACGTAAATGAATGCAATGGATTTGACTAGAATTCGAACTCAGCTCTACGATTCCTCAATCCGAGCCGTTATCCATTACTCCACCGTGCCCCCTACCATTTCGGGGCCCCACCCTGGTCGGGAGATCCTGCGTAGTACGCAGATACACGATGTATATTATTAGCTGATGAGTGACAATGCAACAATTGCCATAAAACTGTTTTGAAAAAATGGCTGACGCCACAATGGGGCCTCAAAAGACGCGGCCCCTCGGTCGGTGGGTAAGACTCGAAAGGACCTGCAATTCTTAATAATGTTTCTACTCTTCTTATATTCTTTCCCACTCTGTAAGGCTCTGTATCTTAGTGACTCGTCATTTTACAGTGTAAATGTTTCGATGTATCCGCAAAATTTATGCTAACTGCTTCTTCTTTCACGCTTCTCATTTGTTGGACTATCTTCTTAACGTCTCTATTTTTATTGTTCTATCTCCTTAATATCAAGGATTTTTACATTTCTAGAAAGATAAAACCGAGAAAATCATCGCTTAAAAAATAAAAATGCTTAAAGATTTTTTATATTCACTCAAGCTCAGTAACCCCTAGCGTCATATAAGATTTGTTGATTTGCTTATTGAAAAAAAATTGTCAGCCGATCATGGCAGATTCCTTTTGCCTTGACTTGGAACCAGTGCATAAAATGTTGCGACCATTTCAACAGACAGTAATGATTACAAATGGGACTATACTGGTCTAGAATAATGTAAGATCTCATATTTCACGCGACTAATAATAATAAATGACTCTGTTTGCCATTGATTTCCTGCTCAACCCTATCTTTCCGTTACAGATGACTACTTTCTCTAGATTTAAGATGTGCACTAATACGGACCAAGTATAAAAAAATATACATCCTGTCAGTTTGTCAATTCCATTGACCACTGTCTTTTTATCCTGATGGAATAAATTCATTGCGCGTTTGTTGCGTCTGTACTCATATAATGGCGTCGAACGGTTTTGCGGTTAAAGAAGCCATTTGTTTATTTAGTGCGGCAAAAATATAAATACTCCTTTTAATGAGGATATTAAACACAACAATAACTATAATAAAAAAGACAATATTATTCATTATTTTTGCTATGATTCAAGGTGCACCAATAATAAATGTGATATTCGAAATTTATTATTATTATTATTATTATTATTATTATTATTATTATTATTATTATTATTTTCTTTGATATCTGGCGTTTACACATTTCTTTCCGGGTCCCGCCCAGTGACCTAAGGTTAGAAATTGCATCATGACACTTTCCACTGCAAAAAAATAAAAATAATAATAATAATAATTACATAGATAAAGCCCTTCGTAAAGTGTGGGCTGAACTTGTCAGAACAATTTTTTGTATCTCTTTGAGGCATGGACTTCCAGGGATCCCTTCAATTAGTCTACTGGAATCTTTTCCAACCAATCCTAGGGCTCCAACGACAACAGGGATTGTTGATGTTCCCATGTCCACATTTTTTAGATTTCTATTCCAAGGTCCTTATATTTTGACAGTTTTTTGAAGATCTTCTAGGATACATTGCAGTCTGCAGGGACTGCCATATCAATAAGGAGGCCATTTCTTTTGTTTGCCATCTCTAATAACAATGTCTGGGCGGTTAGCTTTGATTGTTTTGTCTGTGTGTATTGTGTAGTCCCATAAAATTGTTAGAGGTCCTATCTCCGTAACCGTATTATTATTATTATTATTATTATTATTATTATTATTATTATTATTATTATTATTATTATTATTCCTTTGATTTCTGGTGTATACTCATTTCTTTCCGGGTCCCAACCAGAGACCTAAGGTCAGAAATGGTATCATGGCATTTTCCACTGGGCCTTTTTCTGAGGAAAAAAAGAAAAAAAAAAAAAAACAAACACCGAAGTTCACTCATATTTGACACCGATAAAACCTTTCGTAAATTTTGTGCTGTAATTGTGAATACAATTTTTATATTTCTTTGAGGCATGGACTTCCAGGAATCCTTTCAATTAGACCATTAGAATCATTTCCAATCAATCCGTGGGCTCCAACTAAAACATGAATTGTTGGTGTCCTCATGTGGCACATTTTTGAGATTTTGATTTCAAGCTGTTTGTATTTTGATAGTTTTTTGAAGATATTCCAATATACATTACTGTCCGTATTGACTGCCAACAAGAAGGCATATTTCGATTTTGCGTTCTCTGTTCACAATGCCTGGGCAATTAGCTATTATTGTTCTGTCTATTCGCACTGTAAAGTCACATAAAATCGTTACAGGACCTATCTCTCTAACCGGGTCTGGGTGGTGTTCATACCAATTCCTTCCAGTTTCCTTTCCGTAAAAGTTGCAGATTTCCCAATGCAAATATTGGCCCACTCTGTCATGCCGGGTTTTATATTCAGTGGGTGCCAAAACCGACCAAATTGTTACAAGATGGTCAATTATTTCTGGATATTTATCACGGAATCTGAATTTTGGTCTAACGTAGTTTTTCAGTATATGCATTTCGTTAATAAGCATTGGTGCTATGTAGCAAGAATAAAACCTTCGATTTCGGCTTTTAACAGTGCACTACGTAGCGACTCATGGGTATGGGGTTTGTCTACATCAGCTTGTTAGGTACAGGCAGATTATTCACAGTCTATTTGCTTAATGTCGGCTATGGTCCAGTTAATGATGTTGAAACTGTATTGAAGACCAGACCACACACCTGTAGTATTATTTTCTTATTTCCTTCTTCATGTAGGTATCCCGTATTCTATCTCCTTCGCTAATTCCTAGGTACTTGTATGCTTATACTCGTTCCAGTTCCGTAATATGTGTGACAAAAATCTAGATCTAATGTGTGTGTTTCTCCCTTTAGAATCTAATCCAAAATCCATACCAATGTCGTCAAGGAAATATTTTACAGTACTGAGGAGACCCTTCAACTCATTGTAGTCTTTGGCAATAGGTTTGAGATCATCCATGTAGAGTAGATGATTGAATACTTTCTTGTTCATTTGTATCGACAGCTATCATTATATTAGTTCATACGCAAGGAGGGTTAAAGACAGACAAAATAGAAGGACTGAAAGAGATTTTTTTTTAAAGAATCCTTGTCGGATATTCAGGCGGTTGGAAGCGGTGTGATTTAGGTATAATGTCGTTTTCCACATTCCCATGCTGTGTTTTAATAAATTTACTATCACCGAAGAGACTTTGATAACGTGCCACACTCCTGGTTCCTTAAGGCTTTGGAAATGTACAAAGGTTTTACGATAATCTATCCAGGCTGTGTTGAGATTTCTACCTCTTTTCATGCAATTTTTCAGGGTCATTTTATTTATCAGTGGGAGATCTTTGCAACCAAATGAACTTCTCCGACATCCCCTCTGTTCCAACGGAAGAATGTTGTTTTCACCGAGAAAAGTGTAAGTACAATTCGTCAGGACAGACGTGATCAATTTATACAGTGGACACATGCTAATTATTATTATTATTATCATTATTATTATTATTATTATTATTATTATCATTATTATTATTATTATTATTATTATTATTATTATTATTATTATTATTATTATTATCATTATTATTATTATTATTATCATTATTATTATTATTATTATTATCATTATTATTATTATTATTATCATTATTATTATCATTATTATTATTATTATTATCATTATTATTATTATTATCATTATTATTATTATTATCATTATTATTATTATTATTATTATTATCATTATTATTATCATTATTATTATTAATATTATCATTATTATTATTATTATCATTATTATTATTATTATTATCATTATTATTATTATTATTATTATTATTATTATTATTATTATTATTGCATATGCTCTCTAACACTTTAATGTTTGATATCTCAGCTCCTGAGTCAACACTTTCCTCGGAAAATGCACACAAACAGTCTAGATTCTCTGACAAAGGAGGAGACATGTCCGAACACTGCCAGGAAACACATTTTCTTTATTACTTTTTCTCGAATTTATAAGAGATGTGTCGTCTATTTCAAAGACGGGTATCTATTAAAGTAACGTTTGAAGTAATTCACACACACATATGCATATATAAAACTCACATCAATCCAACTAAATTTGTTAGCTCTATCACTGATATTGAGCGCTTTCCAATAAGTACTGAGCATATTGTTGTGGTAGGATCCACCTAATTTGCATAGTGGAGAACCGACCATATAAATATGGCTGGTACCGGGAAGAGAGGGGAACGAATCAAGAGATTCAACCAGAGACTCTGCCCGACTGCGACTCAGTCAAGACATTCCCCAGGAACGGTCTTCCCAGGAATATACAAAAGACTATATGTAAATATTGTGTACACTTTCTTGTCTCCGTACATTTTGTGTTGCATTATTATTCCATGCATTAGTCAAGTTTCAACACATATATAACATATAAATAATATATATATATATATATATATATATATATATATATATATATATATATATATATATATATATATATATATATGCACATTTTATATATATATATATATATATATATATATATATATATATATATATATATATATATATATACCCAAGTATAGGATTGGTATATACGGAATAAATTCCAATAACCAACAATTATTATTCTTAAAAGAGTGCTCAATACAGAGTAGAGCAGATATAATTATTCATTTAAATATTATAAAATAAATATGTTATAAAATCATTACAAAAATAACCATTTTGTTTCAACAGTTATTATGTTATAATATTTAAATAAATAATTATATATATATGTGTGTGTGTGTGTGTGTGTTAAATTAAGTTTTCAGACAGACTGGGTTGTACATTAATATTTTTTGTTTTATTATTTCAGAAACTAGTCGAGGTACCTAATTGGCCATGATCAGTGGAAAAATCATTGCTTCTTAGTAGCAGTGAACTACACGAGCGAATGACTGTCTCTGAATAAAGTGAAATTTATCTGTAGTTTTCATTTGATTTTATCGTTAATTTTGATCGTTAACTTTACTAATCTACTTTTTGTATGAATGGTTCATGTAATATATATATATATATATATATATATATATATATATATATATATATATGTATATATATATATATATATGTATATATATATATATATATATATATATATATATATATATATATATATGTATATATATATATATATATATGTATATATATAGTAATGGGAATGCTTTTTATTATTTTATGTAAGAAAAAATGGATATATGCTTTTTATTATTTTTCTCTAAGAAAAAGAATATTTATGAGTGTTTCTTATTTAAAACAATTTTCAAAATGCTTTTTAATATACATAAATAACATTTTTTCTGTATTAGCATAAGAAATAAAATCTTTAATTCATGAGCAGCTGATTTCACGCTTGGGGACTTTTAAAAATTGCTGCCTGTTTATTTTGGTTACGACTGAGTCCTCTCATCCTTTTTAAAGTATTCCAAAAAAAGAATTCGTCAGCGTGTGGACTATTTGTAATAATTTAATACCTTTCCGCTCTTGATATCTTTATGGTGGGAAGGGTAGTTCTTGCAAATTCTAATGAGTTTTATGTAACGGTAAGTACTTCCCTTCCAAACAGATATATTTTTCTGTTGTCAATAACATTCTGTTCATATTACTCTGTATACACTCCTGGTCAAAATCTTAAGACCAAATACAAAAGGGTTAAATATATAAAATACTGTTACTTTAATCAAAATATATTTGCGAAACATTTACATTTAATTAGAAAATATAGTTTATCAACAAACAAGCTTATACATGTGTGTGTATGTGTGAACTACAATGCGTGCACCTGTATCTATGTATGTCTGCGGGCGTATAAGTGTCATCCCAAAACGGACACAGATTAGACTGGGTGTATACATTTGTGGTGAGACTACGCACAATATAAGACGGTATAATCTAAACTTAAAAATCAGAAGATGAGAGAGAGAGAGAGAGAGAAAAGAAAAGAAAAAAAGGGTGAAGCTGGGGGGAAACTAAAACCGAAGGGCATTTATAAAAGTACCCTGTGCAATCAAGAAAATTTGACAAAAGTAAGATCACCTATAGTTTACAAATTTAATATAAACATATAAAAAATAACGAATATTTAATCTAGGATGGACCTACTATTTGTATGCCCCAAAACACATACGTATATACACACATATACAACAACATATGTATATTTATACGTACATACATGCATATACGCGTGTACACATATTTATATATTTCATATATTTTATATATATATATATATATATATATATATATATATATATATATGTGTGTGTGTGTGTGTATGTGTGTGTGTGTGTGTATTAACCACTAATATCTATCTATCTATCTATCTATCTATCTATCTCTCTCTCTCTCTCTCTCTCTCTCTATATATATATATATATATATATATATATATATGCATCCGTATATATATATATATATATATATATATATATATATATATATATATATATATATATATATATATATACATACGAGGGTCATTCAATAAATAAGGTGAATGTTTCCGTATAAGGTCTTCTAATACAGATAGAAGCTTACTCTTTTTTATTTTTTTTTATTTACTTCTTTTTCACATGGATTTAATTTTTGCAGATTAAAAAAAAACTTTGAGACTTTTGGCGATTAACAGAGATGGCCGACCAAGAAGCATGCTCCAGGATTGAACAGCGGTCAGTTATCAAGTTTTTGGTTGCTGAAGGGTGCAAACCTGTTGAAATTCATAGGAGAATGTCAACTGTGTATGGTGCCACATGTTTCAGCCAAAAAAATGTCTACCAGTGGGCTAAATTGTTTAAAGAAGGACGGAGCAGTGTTGAGGATGAAGACAGGCCTGGGAGGCCTACAGAAGTGAGGTCTCCTGAGGTGATCGAATCAGTCAATAAACTCATTCAGTCTGACAGAACGGTGACAGTGGATGACATTGCATGGACTTTGTGCTTATCTGTTCGGACAAACGCAGGGGTCATCAGTCAGAAGGAGTCATCTTGCATCATGACAACGGAAAGCCTCACACAGCAGCCCAAACGGTGCAGACCATCAACGAGCTGTGCTGCGAACTGCTCCCTCATCCCCCTTACAGCCCAGACCTTGCCCCTTCAGTCTTTCACCTGTTTGGTCCCGTGAAAGCGTTCACGAGAGGCACGAAGTTTAAAAGTGACGATGAAGTCAAAAGTGTTGTGACCGACTGGCTGAGATATCAGTCCAAAGATTTTTACACTGAGGGAATACGGAAGCTTGTGCACAGAGGGGAAAAGTATGTGACCGTGCTGGGAGACTACGTTGAAAAAAAAAAAGGTAAACTTCTGTCTGTATTAGAAGTCCTTATACCGAAAAATTCACCTTATTTATTGAATGACCCTCGCATATATATATATATATATATATATATATATATATATATATATATATATATATATATATATATATATATACTGAGAGAGTGATACAAGTAGGCGGGACAATATATATGAAGGGAGATATCTTTGTATGTATGTCAAAAAACGACACACATCCGGACAAAGAAAGATTCATTACTGTGTACTTAACGCCAATGTCGCTCAAATAAAAACCTGTGAATCATGATAAACAGATTCATAGTGAAATGAGTTCCCTTTTGAAACCGGCAAGTTTTGAATAATTTCCAGCAATCTGCTTATCTATAACGCCGTATATATATATATATATATATATATATATATATATATATATATATATATATATATATATATATATATATCGATGTGCGTATTTCTGAGTGGGCATGGGATATTGGTTAAAATTTTACCCACACACAGACTATTTGAGTAAACATAAATTTTGAAGGTCTTGTGTCTGTTTAAATGCTGACTTGAGTATATATATATATATATATATATATATATATATATATATATATATATATATATGTGTGTGTGTGTGTGTGTGTGTGTGTGTGTGTGTGTGTTTAAACGTGATTTTTAATGGATACTCATATTTGAGTAGAAGCTCTGTTTTTATTTATTTGTTAATCATAATGTTTATTTATTTACATCGACCGGCGTGAGTATTCGAGAAATCTTTTTAGAAAAATATGGGCCCACCGCATCTATACATACACACATACATACACGCACACACACGAGTGTAAGTAAAAAAATTATCCACATTTTTGTTATAACATACCTTTAAGTTTGTCCCACTGCTCTTGTGATCACGTAGTCCAAGATTGATCTTGATCGAGCTAGATTTCTCGCTGCTGTTACAGTGTTTACATGGCCGCTTCCCTAGCAGTGTGCACCTAGGTGGCAGTATTGACCAGAATAGTATCAACAATAAACATGCATGAGAAGAAGGCCGTGTGACAAACCTAAATATATATAGCGAAAGTGCGGATAATTTTTGTCTTACCCCCTTATGTTACCGCTAATCATATATATATATAATGTGTGTAGAAATGAAGACGGGTTTTATATATGCTGTTAGTGTGAAAGGAAATGATTTATCATTCAGAGTAGGATATTCTGTTCGAACACGGTTGCAGGATAACATGTGTCTTTGGAAAGAAACCTTCAGATCTTTTTAAATGTAGAGGTTCACAAGTAAAACGTAGGAGAATATTTTCTTTTTGAACTAATATTCGTAGATTTGCATAGTTTAGACCATTTGTCGGCAACCTTTCCGGCGTGAGCGGACCAGCAGTGTCGCGAAGGAGGGTCATGATATCAAATGAACTATAATAAATCATCTCGACCTCAGACCGCTCTGTCCAGAAGGCTGACTTGTTCTGGAGGTTTAAAGAAAAGAAAAAATCAAAAAAAAAAAAGAAAAAAAACAACGAAGTTAATGTTATATTATTTAACTCTTTGAGCCCTGATTTCCTGAACAGTTTTAGCCCTTCTACCTGAGTCAAAAATTTGCACTTACTTGGTATGTAATATGTAATATTTTACGGTAGATCCCGTTCCCACCCCTTCACCGTTGAAACTGTTAGATGTAGACGTCTCTTCTACTCCAATAGCTTCATGTCTCGCACATCTCGCCTATGGAACTCCCTTCCCTATTACTGTTTCCCTGACAAATACAATCTCCAACGGTTTAAGTGTAGCGTCAATCGACATCTCCAGTTGCCTTGATCTATCCACTTCCCTTCTCCACATCCTTTCACCTTTCATTCCTATCTGCTCTCGCTCCAAATCTTCTGTAACTCCCTTGCCTTGATCGACCCACTGTCTTTCTCTTTCTCCACATCCTCTCCTTTACCACTCCTATCTGTTCTTCCTCCAACCCTTCTATAACCCCTTGCGTGATAGTGGCCTCCAGCCTTGCTTGGGGTGATACGCTTAAAAAAAAAAACTAGTTACAAGTCTTTAACCGGTAGTTGGGTATTAAGTCATTTTTCTCTACCACTGTTCAACCGGTGGTTGGGCATTACGTTTTTCACTACCACCGATAAAGTGGTGGTCAAGGATCAAAGATCTTAAACAAGGTTCCTTATTTTATTACAGGAATAACAGCATAACACACACACACACACACACACACACACACACACACACACACACACACACACACAGAGACACAAGAATGTAAATTCCTTACTGCGGTTAATTTGGCGGGCCGGACAAAAATCCTTTGCTGGCCAGATGTGGTCTGAGGGCCTGGGGATTAGACTTTCATTTATACGCAACGTTTGCCCAAATATAAAAAAAATATTGATCTTTATCGATTGAGAAGGCGGGTCATTATAATATTGATATTGTGTAAAATCGAACACTGACGTTTACAGTTTTATATGCACATAGATTTTTGTTTCTGTCTACTGAGACATCTGCTCAGGCACATTTGTAATTTTTTAGCAACCATAGAGCCAAAATGTTTATACTGCATAGATCATCATCTGACTATGACGGAATTATACTAGAGTTGCGATATCTCACAGTACTAAATCAATCCCACCTTCGAATATATATAATGCTCTACGATGGAGCGGTTCGGGGGAAAGGAAAGTCATGCCTCTTGGGGCACAATCCGTTGGGATACGAATACTTGGATGCGTATCACGACGGAATTTGCGAGTAGCGGCGCTATATCGAGTTTATTCAGTTCCCTCCATCACCGAGTCCCGTTGGTATGACGCTTCGTCACCGAGGCCCGTTGGTTTGACGCTTGCGTTGTATCGAAACTCTGAGGCACGCAAGGTCCTTTTCCTGGTCAATCGGAGATCGAATAGTCCTATTGAACACTTATTTTTCCCGATCTTGTATGACTAGGGGGTCCTCAGTTTAAGAAATAAATTAAGTCGCAGCATCTACTCAAATATGAGAATCCATTAAAAATAACGTCTAAACAATATATATATATATATATATATATATTTACACACGATCTATCTCTGATATCGAGCACTTTATCCCATAAGTATAGAACCCCTTAAAACTATATATATATATATATATATATATATATATATATATATATATATATATATATATTAATTACTTATATATCTTTGCTTGAACCAGCAAATGTTCTGCGATGGAGCGGTTCGGTGTAAAGGAAAGTCGTGGCTTTTGGGACACAATCCGTTGGCTTATGAATACTTGGATGAGTATCACCAAGGAATTTGTGAGTAGCGGCTCTATATCGAGTCTCTTCAGTTTCATCTTCGTCACCGAGTTCCGTTGGTATGACGCTTGCGTTGTATCAAAACTCTTTAGGTTCGAACCTCGGTAGTGGATGCCTACTGTTGACAAGTCCTCAGAAATCCTGTCAGAAAAATATGCGTTCTCCGACAGCATTCGAACCTGCATCCCCTATATTATTGGACATTGAATCCCTAAATATTACTACGGTTAATTTTGGCGGGCCGGTCAAAAATCCTTCGTGGGGTACACGTATATGTACTAATTAACATAAGAAAATTTCCCAGAGTTAACCTGTAGATAACACAATCTTTATAAATATAAATGACAATAGGAAAACACTATTAATTGCTGACGCGTTTCGTCCAATGTGGACTTTCTCAAAGCAAAAAACGAAATTAATTTAATTAAACATAATTTTAATAATGCTATACTTATAAAAAAAGAAAAGAACTCACTCAGAAGGAAAAATTCTAGAGAGTGCCGCCATAGAACATTACCCAAATATTAATCTACACCCAGGCTTTTTCCCTATTTCACCTTTCTTGACAAAATTACTGCTCTCACAAACAAACGTACACAACAATATCGTAAAATCAAAAGAAAAAATAGTTGAATCCGTCAACACAGATATAATGATAATATTCTCCACACGTGACATTAACTGACGTTATTTTCAGTTAGCAATATGAAAATAGCGTTTCCTACATTCCAATTGCTAAGAACACTCTGTCTTTTGTTTTTATTAATTTCCTTGTTTAATTAAATTCATTTCGTTTTTTTGCTTTGAGAAAGTCCACATTGGACGAAACGCGTCAGCAATTAATAGTGTTTTCCTATTGTCATTTATATTTATAAAAAATAATTAACATATATAAACCAAGGGTTAGCAACCTTAGCCTCCGAGGCCCAGGGTTGCCAACACTTGGTCTAGCCTTTCCTTAAGCCACATCGTTTGTCTAAATATAAAAATAATATATCTCGAGTTTTACTGATTTAAAAGGTGGATATTCTTTAAATATATACTTTTACCGCGTACATAGATTTCTGTTTACGAAAATTAATTACTATCTTTGCTATACTACTACTAATGGCTGGCTGCTTGGTTTCTGTCTACTGGGGGGGGATAGCTAAACCCTGTTGCAGACGCCTGCTCACGCGGATTTCTAATTTTTCAGCAGCCATTGAGCCAATCTGTTTTTTTTTTCTACTGCAGAGATCTTAATCGAATTTATTGTTCGCCGATAACCTTGATCTAAAATGAACTGATCTGTGGTGACCCCGATGTATCTTAAAGTTCAGCCAAAGAAAAACATTATAATTTTTTTTTACTCTATGCCACCGTAACAAAACGAGGTCCGACGGTTGGCCTAGAAGGTGGCTTCGATATCACCAATACAGAAACCGACCTCAAATGATGTTGTTGAGTGCACCAACATAAAGGTGAAAGGGGACCAAGCTGGTCTTAGGATATACACGCATAAGACATCTGGATAAAAAACACTTGAAGAAGTAGAATATCTTCCATCTTCACAGGGAGATCGAATGTTTGAAAACGTACCTCGAACCAAATAATCTCGATTAGACTGACGTTAATTTAACTAATTGCAGAAGACAATACAGAGTTTGAAAATTAAATTTCCTATTCTTATCAGACGGTAATAGAATTACAAAGAGAACAGGAAACTACTTCTCCATTTCCCTAAAGAACAAAGCCCAGATACACCAGCATTAGGGTAGATTGATTTATTTTTTTTTGAATATGAAAAATATCACCCGGGGAAAGATGGATACTGTATGATAAGTACTGACAGCAAAAAGCAGATTTGTAACTTGCAGGAATAGTGTCTGTCTATATTTCTGGGATGAGGTATTATTCGGACTACTGTCCTCATCATTGTTGCCATATTAATCACAACGTTTCGGCCGTTGTAAACTCTGGCCTTCTTCAGGTGGTTGGAATGTCGAACTGAACCCTTTATTTCGCTCACTGGGTTAGACTGTTCTAGTTCCACGTGCCTTGTTTTAATGGATGTCAGTTATCAGTTATCTCCTGTTAATTCCCCTCTCCACGTTATCCACTGCCTTAACCGGGTATTGAACTCACAACACTTTAGGTCCTGTCACTGAATCTAACCAACGTCTTTATGCACTCTGCCATATGTCCTCCAGTAGATAAATGCGGGTTAAGGGTTCAGTTCGACATTCCAATCAGCTGAAGAAGGCCGGAGCGTACAACGGCGAAAACGTTGTAATAAATATGGCGATCAAGATGAGGAAAATAGTCCGAATAATGTAAATAGTGTTGCAGGAATAGACTTAATTATTTTTGTGTTTTAAATCAGCTCAATAAACTTGAAACAAATGTAAGCAAAAACACGTTTAATGCTAAAGATATTTCCAGTGCAGACTGAAAAAAATAACCGCCTAAAACAAGCTCGAATTTGTTTCTAGTTTATAGAATCTTAGATGAAATATTTTTGCAGTGTTTGATTTTTAATTTACCCAGAATTGCATGGTTTCGAATAAAATAAATCATTTTATTAAGCCTATTTTCTACATTCTTTTCTTCAAAACCCGGTGTTAATTTGACCTACTTATCTTTTCGGTTAACACCGGGCGAAATTCAGAATATTCGATTATGTTACTATTTAAATGCATTTGCGCAAAATTTGGTAAACTTTTAGAGAAAAATATTTTATGCAGTTATTCTTTAATTTAATTAGCAACTTTCTCTGGGTAGAGTTAGTTGTCGCTTCAAAATCGACCCACCCTAACCAGCAAGTTAAAAAGAGAGATAACAAGTAACTCCCCACAATATTATAGCCTCTTTTCTCATCGAGCTGAACATATCATAATCAAGGCTTGTCGAAAATCATATTTGTGACGGACATTACTGCAATCTATGGAATGGCATTAATCTACGTCTGTAGGTAAAGATCAAAAGCTTGTCGTCAGTGACTGTCTCCTAGATTCGGCTCTATTGACGTTAGGAGTGACGCATGCGCAGCTCGGTGGGAGGTTTGGAAAGCTTAAAAGGACACCGATGAATATTTACTGTACGCATAAACAGATTCCAAGCGAAATATGAAAGAAAAACGCGCCGCAAGTATGAAGACATGGCACGGATTGAAGCGGAGAAACGCGATGAGAGAGAGAGAAAGAAAAAAAAAGGTCGCGACTAAAAAACTTATATGAGAATTCTACCGCAAACTACTCTCTAGATAACAGCTATTCCTAAATGCTAAATAATACAGAGAATAATTTAAAATAACACTGCAAAATAGTTGAAATAATGACACTAGCAATTATACAAAGAAAGACACTGCACCAACACACACACACACACACACACACACACACATATATATATATATATATATATATATATATATATATGTATACATATATATATATATATATATATAGAGAGAGAGAGAGAGAGAGTTATAAGATCAAACGGTTAGATATAAGCAAGGGTATACGCACGTGCTGGTGTGCATACGCGGGCAAGCAAATAAATAATCGGCAAATTTATACATGAGGTGGAAACATAATACAGTGTAACCCGGATATAAGAGACAAAATAGACCAAACCCGGATATAAGAGAAAGCCGGATATAAGAGACTTCTTCCCCGGTCCCGACAACTCTCTTATATCCGGGTTACACTGTAGTGCTAGATGGGGTTATACAAAGCCAAAATATATATTAATTAGTAGATATACGTGTACCTACGTTTTAGCGTGCGAGTAAAGTTTCGCTGGATTACCAGCTCGTCAGGCACAAGATGTATGTTGTTAAAAGTAAACAAATAGCTTATGGGAGCATCACTGATACGTAGCGCAAAAAAGAAAATTGCAGAGATGTGTGTTAAATGCGATGCTGGTGAGTTACATTTTTTAAAACAAATTAGAAAAATATGAGAAGAATAGAAAATAAGTATAACGAAAAACAATGATTACAAATTTTAATCTGGTAATCTGGCGAAATTTTAGTCGCGCACCAAAACGAAGGCACACCTATAAGTAATAATTAACACCCCCCATATATATATATATATATATATATATATATATATATATATATATATCCGGATGTACTGAGAAGAAAAATAATGTAAATTCTACCGTTCACAGCATGAATTCAAAAGAGGTCTTGATACCAAGAGTAGAGCAATAATTTGTTTTTAGTTATTCTAATTTTTACATAAGGACAAAAACAACTTGCTCACTACAAAGATGCATTCTTGTTTCGATACAGCTGCATCTCGACTGCCGCCGTATCGAAACAAGAATGCATTTTGTAGTGAGAAAGTTGTTTTTGTTCGTATGCAAAAATTACAATAAACACACACACACACACACACACACACACACACACACACACACACACACACACACACACATATATATATATATATATATATCTATATATATATATATATACTAGCCGAATTACTCGTGCTTGGTTGCGTGTCACATTTTTTGTAAGGAAATGATGACTGATTTTAAATCATTGTCATAATTTGTGGATAAGAATGGTGCATTTCAATATTACTCAATGATCTTGCCGATGTGACTTCCATCTTCTGGCTTTCTCCTTCTATATTTTGGATAGGCGTTATTCCCTTGTTTAAATTTACATTTAATTTATATCAAAGGGAAAAAAAATCAGTGGGTGGTTTATGCCCACCCGTAGATTCAAAATGAAATATATTTATCCAAGTAGGCGTTATTCCCTTGTTCAAATTTAAATTTAATTTATATCAAAGGGAAAAAATTGAGGTGGGAGATTTGATCCACCCACCTCGAGAAGCCGTTTAATCAATGTGTAATATACTTATCCAAGAACCCTGGGTAATGTTCTTTCAGAATATATTTGATTATGAGAGTCTATCTCCAAAACCCTAGGAGGAGTTCGATAACAAACAGATAGACAGAAGCTACAACTTTATATATATATATATATATATATATATATATATATATATATATATATATATATATATATATATATATATATACATATATATATATATATATATATATATATATATACATATATATATATATATATATATATATATATATATATATATAATTATTTATTTTAATATTATAACATAAATATGTTATAAAATTACTACAAAAATAGCCAGTTTGTTTCAACACTTCTGGTGTCTTATCAAGTGATGATGTTGAATGTAGAATAAATGGTTTTAACAGTTTCAAATTAAGTAACGATCCTTCGCTAGGGGTAAACGCTGTTACATAAGCTAGAATGACCAATCAAAATACAAGCATATGAGAATTCAAAAATTTTGACAACGAAGCAAGGTTATCATAGATATTAAAAGCTTTTAAAGTTGGGGTTCTAGTAAAATAGAATATGTCCTAACTAAGTATTAAATTATATGGTAAAATTTGAAATTAAAATTAAAAAAAATTACCCATTTAGAAATCTAAATCTAATCTCTATTAAGTTTAAAATTATAGAATTACTGAGCAGAAAATAAAAAATACATATGTTATTTCATTTATTATTTCATTGAAATTACGTTAAAAAGAATAGTGATAGCTCTAGACAAAAATGTATACATTTTACAGTTTACTTCAACTGTGATGACCACCTCTCACGTAAAACAATCCAAACACACTCAGGTTATAATACATAAGCGCCCAGACATATTTAGATATATATACACACAAAAAAACGGTGACGAGACACGACCCTTGATAAAAAAACGAACACACACACACACACACACACACAGACACACACACACAGACACACACACACACACACACACACACACACACACACACACACACACACACAACCAAACGTGCATGCACTTTCCTTACACATAGACATCGATAAACACATGCACATACATCCACATGCACATTGACCTAGACAATCAGACGCAATAGCCAAAACATATTCGGGGCTTAATAAGTTATTAAACGAATTCTAACTACTTATTGAAATATAACTAATCTGGGCAAATATACATAGATAAAATTAGTAAAAAATAAATATATATATATATGTGTGTGTGTGTGAAAATATATATTTAGGCAGCATATCTTCATTCAAATATGTTTCATTGAATAGTATAGACATTATCTCTATTTTATAATAACGCTTTTCTTTGTAACCTCCCGCCTCGGCGACAGCGGTGGGTTACAAAGTCAAACTTATTGTAACTGTGATCGGGGATATTAAAAAAAAATACGTAAACGCCTTCTGTTATAAGTATTTACACATTTTAAGTTTATCCGTTGTAGCTATGGAATATTTTGCAAAACAAGCCTCCCAATTGAAGATGATCTTGAAGGTGATCGAAAGTACTTGGACAGGAAAAGAAAACTACGGCGCCTTCCTTAATGAATTTCATCTAAGACTCAAGAAACTGATTATAAAATTAGAAATGAGTATTACAATAATAAATAAACATATATCCGTATTATTCAATGAAACATATATATATATATATATATATATATATATATATATATATATATATATATATATATAAGAAATTGTTAGGAGAATTGAGATAATCATAATTAAGTAATTCATCGAGTTTTAGAAGAAACCTCAACAGAATGCAGAAAACACTGGACGGCCGTTTCGTCCTATATTTGGGACTCATCAGCAGTGCGCATCCACTGCCAGGAATTGAAACCCGGACAGTTACGTTAAGCAAACGTCATACCAACTGTATCACGGACCCCGGTGACGAAGAGGTAACGAATTAAACTCGACATATATATATATATATATATATATATATATATATATATATATATATATATATATATATATATATATATATATATATATATATATATATATATATATATATAAAAGTGGACATGGAAGTCAACACTTAGAGGCGACAGTCTGTTTCATGCTAGTGCAATCGTCAGGCGACAGTCTTTTTCATGCACTGTCGCCTCTAAGTGCTGACTTCCATGTGCACTTTTATATTTTATATTTACACACGCTCTATCTCTGATATTGAACACTTTATCCCATAAATATAGCACACTTTAAGACTATATTTCTTCATATATATATATATATATATATATATATATATATATATATATATATATATATATATGTATATATATATATATATATATAATTATAATATTTTTAGTTTTTAAAAATATGATTAGCGATGGAATCATATTTTTAAAAACTAAAAATATTATTATAATATAAGCTCTACTTCTGTATGGAGCACTGTCTTTTTAAAAATAAAGCTAAATACCAAGGAACACCGGATTATCTACCCAACGTGTTCTTTCCTATTTTTCTGCACACCTGCATATATATATATATATATATATATATATATATATATTCGAGTACCGAGGTTGGTATATATATATATATATATATATATATATATATATATATATATATATATATATATATATATATATATATATATTCGAGTACCGAGGTTGCTATATATATATATATATATATATATATATATATATATTCGAGTACCGAGGTTGCTATATATATATATATATATATATATATATATATATTCGAGTACCGAGGTTGCTATATATATATATATATATATATATTCGAGAACCGAGGTTGCTATATATATATATATATATATA
>OZ038511.1:80950002-80972502 GCA_964036315.1 Acanthosepion esculentum | reverse complement strand
ATATCCAAATGAGAGAAAACAGATGGAGTAAGATTCCACTGTTCATAGCATTTACTTTTAAAAACTGCTTAATATAAAGTAGAGCAATATATTATTATTATTTTTATTATAAGAGATTATATGTAAAAACATGTAATCACTGCACAAAAGCTTTCATTTTTCAGTACTATGATTGTACTTCTTCAGGCGATGGTAAATAACTGGCGATTAAATGATTTTTAAGGAAATTTGATAACAAAGTGTTACCTCTTTTCCGAAAGTTAAAGGTGGGGGTTGGGCATATATCTCAGAATCATCTTTAATCTTTACTTCCTTCTTTCTTTCTTACATTATTTCTTTCTTCCTCTTTTTTCTTTCTTTCTTTCTTTCTTTCTTTCTTTCTAATCTTTAATACATTTTTTTCATTCTCTTATCTTTTTCTTTCTTTCTTTCACTTGCTTTTTATACTTCCTTCCTCTCTCTCTTTTATCTCATTATTTCCTTGTTTCTTTGTTTCATCCTTCCTTCTTACCTTCCTTCATATCTTATTCTTTATTATTTAAATTCGTTCTCCCCTGCGTGTTTATCATTTCATTTCTAACTCGTTCTTTATTACTTCAATCATTTTATTTACCCCTATCATTCCTTTGATGTTTTCGCCTTGTCTTCTTTCCTCACCTTCTTCAATCTTCCAGTTACTTCTCTTCCCCTTTTCCTCCCGTAATTTCCGGGGCTTAATTTCTTTCGTTCTCTTGGCGCTAAGAACCGTTTGTCAAAATGGAATGAGGCCGGCTAAGGAAGAGAATGCCTGGTACATTTTACCTTTTCATTCACACTTTTGTTTCCCACCGACTTGCGAACTGAACGCTTCTAAATAGACTCGCCTGGTTAGTTCTGTCTCACTGACTTGCGTTACGGGTCTACACGCGATGTACAATGAAGGGCACGGAAGACTGGCCTCGTTCATGAAGAAATAGATCCACATAGATAGGCATGTACATCTCAATTTAATTTTGTCTATACCGGTAAGACAAGTTGACCTATCTCTCACTCTCTCTCTCTCTCTCTCTCTCTCTCTCTCTCTCTCTCACACACACACACACACACAGCCACACAAACGCATACTCTCTCTTTCTATCAAAAACACAAGTAGTATGCAAACATTAACTTTTATCATATATATATGAATAAATAAAAGGAGTAATGGATAACGGCTCGGATTGAAGAGCCGAGTTCGAATTCCAGTCGAATCCATTACATTCACTTACGTGCTAATATCCTTGGGGAAGGTATGAATCCTCTTCTTCTCCCTCCAGCTATGGATAAATAGCAGGGCAGACTGGGTTTTATATCCTTGGATGGCTACTGGTCTAGAAAAAGGATAACTCTGATGTCAAAACCTCTGAAGGGTCGTTTGGGGACCTTGTGAACTGTACATTTCTCTGCATTCGGCTCTTTAAAAAGTAGGGATGGTTCTGCACCAAACCCCAACCACTATAATCAAATCTCAAGTGCAGGTGCGGGTGCAGGGAATTCGGCATATATTTGCTGTTACAAATAATTTTGTTGGTCTCTTTTTTAATTGCGTTCCACACATAATAATCAAGGAGCTTGCAGCCTGTGGCTTTAGGTGGTCAGATATAAGAGGTAACGGAGTCGCAGAAATTGTCTAACAGCCGTGACTGGTTTCTCCTGCTAGTGTGGCATAGTTGTGTTTTCCACCCTCTTGATTCAGGGCAGCCCTACCTCCTCAATGAACTTGCTGTGGGCATCCGTGTTGAATCAGAGGCTCTGTGGGAGGATGACTGATGGCGTAACTTTGCTATCACCAGTGATCACTCCAAACACATTCGTAATCACCATTAGACTCATCCAACTCATTCCGTATTCTCTGAACTGTCCTCAGATTGACACCCAAACACCCTGAAATATTCATATTGAGCTTCCGGTTCGAATGCCAAGCAGTGTAGCATGTTTTTTGCAAATTTCTGGCGGAGTGAATTGCACCATGGTGCTCATTTTCTCACAGACGGTGCCCAACTGACCCTACTATACTGTGCAGTCGACAAATAAAAAATATAGAATGGCGACAATTTACCCTTCCCGTCGCAACCTATATATATATATATATATATATATATATATATATATATATATATATATATATATATATATATATATATATATATATCTAGGGGCCTGACGCTTGCGCTGAGCATGAAACCGCCTGTCGCCTCTGAGTGTTGAATTTAATGTTCAATTTCATATTTCCATACGCTCTATGTCTGATATTGAGCACTTTATCCCATAAATATAGCACACCATAAAACTATATTTCTTCATATATATATATATGAAAATTTATGTCTACTTCAACAAATCGGCCTGAAGAGTGCGTCTAGCATGAAACACCTTGTCGCCTCCGAGTTTTGACTTCAATGTTCACTTTTATATATGTGTATATATATATATATATATATATATATATATATATATATATATATATATATATATATGTATATATATATATATGGTTTTTAGTTATATGTGGTATTCAATTTTACAAACATAATGAATATTATCTCTCTTAATATGAAGACTATCTATCTATTCTCAGTCTGTTCTTATCTATCTCAGTTTAACCTGTTCATATCTATCTCTCTATGGCGAGTCTGTTCATATCTATTTGTCTATCTATCTTAAAAGAAGTTAATAAAACTCCTACGGTAAATTGGAAAATAATAATAATAACTAGAACGTGTAAATCCTTACATGACCCATGTACTCTATGTATACAAGAAAAATTTTATATTATAAAGTTTCTTAAAAATAAAGACTTGTTAAACCAAAGAAATGAATTAACGGTGTTATGCCTTTCGCATTTAATATATAGTTAAGATATCTTTTCATAAAAGAACGGGACGCAGAGATAAAAAAAAATAGCTAAATATTCTTCTCTTCCTGATAGATTTGTTTTTACTCCCGTGGCTGAGGAGAATTCTGGGGTTATTTGCCCTCGTTCGATGGCGTTCCTTCCGAGGATTGGCGGGATTGCGTCTCGATTAAGGAACGAGCCTCGCGAAACGGAGTGGCTCTTGTAGCGTGTCTCACTGGCGATGGTTCGTGGTAATGCTTTCTCCATCATTGCGGCTGGCAGAGGATAGCAAAAAAAAAAACTTCAAACTTTTTTCATAAATATTTACGTATTTCAATTATACTGCCATTATTTAATTAGTATGTAATGATCCACTCAATATTAATTTGATTTATTCAACTTTAATATTCCTATGTGTTACCGTCTATTCATTAGAAGTAACGGCCTATATAGCTGTTTCCACATTTTTAATTGTATCTATTGGCCCCTTTAATAACCTTCCTGAGTATATTAAAAAATTAAAAAAAAATTTTTTAAATCCGTTTATAATAATTTTTTGTCTACTTCAACAAATCGGCAAATCATATTAGGATACATCAATAATACATTTGTCGCGGTAATTGTTGCCTAGTATCGTTGAATGAAATGTCAAAGCATTAGTCTTCTTGACATGTAATAATAACCCACCCACCTCCACCATCTGAACCTATTTTTATATTTTAACGTAGATCTAAGGTTTAATTTGTTAATCTAGACATACCAATAAGTATAGAAATAAATTGAACATGGACATAATATATTGACCGTGTTTTGAAACAAAAAAATGAATCACTTTATAAAACATACATATAACAAACTATTTCTATTTCTAATTCTAACAGTTGAAATATAATCCTTGAAAATGGCTAAATGTATAGCCGAAAGCGCTCGGATAAAAAGAACATTCGGACAGTTTTTATATAATTTATCCTCTGAAAAGAAAAACTTTATTAGATCGCACGAGAAATTATATAAAAAACTAAATAAAAGCACCTTGTCAGTCGTTTTTAATGAAATGTGCATATATATATATATATATATATATATATATATATATATGAATATATATATATATATGCGTGTGTGTGTGTGTGTGTGTATATGTGTAACTCAGTTTTTCATACCTTTCTGTTTGTTATTTACTTAATTCATTTACCTATTTACCTCTTTATTGGTTTAGATTGATTTATTTTACTTATTTATTTATTTTTTCTTGTTTATTAATCGTAACAGTCAAATATTATACAATGATAATTTCAGCTCAACTGCCACACACATGACAGACTGTTGTATCCTAGAAAAAGTTACTGAATGAGGAATAACCAAAACGGAGGTTGGAAATGAAATAGTAATCTTTATAACATCAACAAAATACAATACTCGCCAGCGGCGTGAAGTAGGAAAACCACTGCTTGTGGTACTTAGACAGCATATTACCCCACTTACAATAGTGACCAACGTATTTATGAGAATTGACACATAACCATTAGTGTTCATAGGTATATGAATATATAACACAGGTGAAATAATTTTTTGAATCGTTATCACCCTAAGCACCTCTAAAACACTAGGGTGTGGATGATTTAGAAACAGAAACATTAGTAATGAGCAGGCAGAAAAAAAAAGATTAAACAGGAGAAATAGCGATTGACACTGAATTTAAATTTTCGCAGATTAATGTTGACTGGAAAGCATGGAACCAGAAAGGAGTTCCACAAAAGAGAAGTGCGAGAAAAAACTGTTTGCATAGAACTTACGGTTACATCTAGCCGGCTCAACTGTAAATTGATGAGATTTCGATACCAGGCTAGTACTGCTATTGAATTCATACAGTCACGGTACCATAACGAAGGGCTTATCCGAACAATTACCATGAAAATATTTATAACAATGGCACAGAGAGGCAAATTTACGGCGGGGAATAAGTCACTGAAGCCAAGTCGCCAGATCAGGACCCATAATATTGCTGATTCTTCTTTGTATTATATCAAGGAGCTCAAGGTAAAGAGCAGGGAGACCGGACCATATATGGCAGCAATATTCTAAGTCTGGACGAATGATAAATTTATAGATATGCAAGATAGATTCTGAAGAGAAAAAAAATCTTGCACGACACAGTGAGCCGACATTCTTATCAGGTGGCCTAGCACTGGATTCAGTATAATATTTCCACTTCATATCAACTGAGAACGTTAGCCAATGAATATGCAACGATTCAATTTCATGGAGGTTAGAATCAGCCATACCATAAATGATTAATGCAGAAAAGTTTAGCTTTGGATGCTTTCAAATTGAAAAAACCATCTCTCGCGCAAGTTAATGACGGTCTTAAGGTCGTTTTGTACATCAACTACCATTTTGAGCTTGTCGGACTGACCAGCCTTAGTATCGCGCCAGGAGTGAATGACAATATCATCATCGGGAAGGTCGCTAATGAAAATTAAAATCAGCTTATGACCAAAGGATGGAACCGTAGGATCTAGAAGCGTAACCGTTCAAGATAACATTCATTTCACGATTTGAGAGGTATGCTTTGATCAACTCAAAAATGTGCCCGGAGATACCTAAACTTTTCAGCTCGTGAGAAGCTCTGAATGCCAGACCCTGTGGATTTCCTGATGTCCAGTGCTACACCTCGGGCTTCAGACTTTTTTTTATCTAGTGCATGATAGAATCTTTCCACAATTATCTTTAGTGCATCAGCAGTTGACCTGAAGAAACGAAAACCGTATTGCTTGTCTGAGAAAAAACCCTTTGATACAATTTACGATACAATTAAATTAGGTACCTTCATGAGATCGTTAAAAAGAGTATAGCATGATGAAAAAACGTCAAACTTGACGAAAACAAAACTTTATCATCTAAATGTTTATGTTATTATTAAGAGGAAAGATCAACGTATTTTGGGGGTATTTCTTTACATTTTTTAATCGTTACTAGCACGTCCAAAATCTTCGTTAAAAATCTTTTTTTAGTCAGCAAAATTGACAGATAATCGATCATATCAGCATTTTTTCCAATTTATAAAGAAAATGAAAATCTCAGTTTCAAATTCTTTTGAAAATCAATTATCATTTTTTCAAAACTTATTTTAAGAAAATCAGAAATTATAATGTTTATTTAAAATATTTTTAACCAAGATTAACTTAGTTTCTGCGCCGAAAAGACGTAGTTTGAAAATAAAACAAAGCAGGTCATAAACTTTCGCGTCACTTCACAGGTGACGAAAGACATTCATGACGTTTTGATAGCTTACGTGAGGATAATTCCTTCTACGGAAGGGGAGAAGTGAAGTTATTTAGATTTAAGTGAACAAATTATTTACCTCGTTATTTTTAAGGAAAACTTTCAGCGCTCTAACTTTTTTATTTTTTTTCACTTAGCTTTCATTTTTACGTTGACAATGCTTTATGGAAAATATATTATAAAGAAATTAAAATAAGACTGTTGAGAGTGAGATTAAATTTCATAAGAAAGGTATCTAATTAATTTATAAGTAACTTTCTTATTAAATTTTATCAGTATACATAAAATACAAATTTAAATTTTATAAGATGGTACTGATACTTGTAGGTACACTTTTCAGTTGAAGTTGAAAAATCAAATTAACTTCCCACGTGTTTCGCAAAAATAAATCTATCTCACAAGCACATTGACGAAACTGAATGCGGCTTTTAATTAATTTTATAATATTTTAACATCTTAAATGTAAAAATCTATTATAATTAAAGAAATAACAAATAATTGTATTAAAATTCAGTATTTAACTTAAATACTAGACAGAAACTCAATTCACGTGACGTTTTTTTTTATTGCACACATGATACTTCCGGTCTTCCGTAGATTTGATTTACAGTGTTATAATTGACACAAATTACATTTTTTTATATACTGTTGTTCGTTAGTTTGTAAGAAGCTTTGGAAATTATAATCTGTAAATATATATCTACTTAATAAAAAACATTCGTTAAATTCTACGAACTTTTCCCTAATTTTAGAAGAATTAACACCATAATGTAAAAATAATAAAATATTTAAGAAATAAATAATTGTTTTAAAAATTCATTTTTAATCGAAATATCTTTTTTGCTTTCAGACAATATGGTCCATGTTCATTAAAATAAATAAAAGCAATTAAAAGCTTTCGAAATTAAATATTTTTGTTTTATTGAGTTTTGTATGTTACAATTCAGAGATGATTTTCAGGCAGAGGTGGTCCAACTAAAAAAAAAAAAACATGATTTGCTTTCCTCAAAGCCTTGTGCTTTTAACTAATATAATCACTAATCTTCCCAAAATTGAAATTCTAGAGTTTTCGTACAATTAGTTAGTGTGTGTGTGTGGGGGGGGGGGGAATAAAATTTTATATGTTATTTTACTAGTTCCAGTGATACAAAGAGACACAAGGTTTTTTTAATCAAAATTTAGAATGTCCCAAGAAGAAGGAAAAATTTTTTAAAATAATAAAAAAATACTTTGATCTTTCCTCTTAATAATAACATAAAAATTTAGACGCTAAATTTTTGTTTTCGTCAAGTTTGGCGTCTTTTTCATCATGCTATGCTCTGTTTTTAGCGATCTCATAAAGGTACCTAAGCTAAATTAATTCGTGTTCATTTTTAATCATAAAGACCAAACATTATACACTAAAAATTTAATAACTACGGACAATCGTTATATACCGAAAACTTCAGATCGAAGCTGCCATAATAACTGTCTCTTTCAACAGATGAAAAAAGATAAATGGAAAAGATATGATGAAGAAGGAAAAAAAGAGTCAAGATGATCAGAATGGAATAAGAAAATAGTAATAAAGAAAATGAAGAGGGAACGCAGGAGGAAAATTTATAAGAATTAAGAAAAGATTTAGAGGAACAAGGAAAAAAGATTAGTTTAAAAACAAAAAATGTTATCAGATGTAGTCAGAAAAAACAAACAATATCTAAACAGATTACGAAGAAGAAGCGTATAAAAGCCGGGCTACGACAAATAAGGGGAAGATAGAGAAAAATGAAAGTGAAAAAAAAGATTGTTTGATTCGACGACGTAAGGGCGATGTGTTTTAGGCGCAGTTACAACGGCATGAGAAGATTTGTCCAATTAAATAACACAAGAATTTGAATAGGTTTTATTGTATTAGTGAGGATTGCTGCTTTATATTTTAAGATAGCACAAAAAAGCGCCTAAAACTGTGCATAAAAGACATCTTTGGAAATGTTCTATTTCAATTCATCTATTATGATTGTGACGTCTTTGTTGACATACAAATACGCATGCGCGTCAGAGTAACAAAACATGCCACACACGCGAAGGCAGTTCCACACACACACGGATGTGCGCGCGCTCGCGGACACACACACACACAGAGACGTGCGTGCGCTCACACACAGACACTCACACACACACACATATATATATATATATATATATATATATATATATATATATATATATATATATATATATAAGAAATATAGTTTTATGGTGTGATATATTTATGGGATAAAGTGCTCAATATCAGAGATAGAGCGTATGTAAATATAAATATAAAAGTGAACACTGAAGTCAACACTCAGAGGCGACAGTCTGTTTCATGCTGGACGCAATCGTCAGGCCGCGAATACTGGATTTTTCCTTGGCTATTTATATATATGAGTCAGTGGTGCATTGTGGGTAATCTATTTTGGCGGTTATCTTTTATGGGAGTGACTTGCTTATTTATCTGTTTGGGTTCATTTATTTTACTTGGTTTTCATTTTCGTTTCAATGTTCAATTTATATTTATAATCATATATATATATATATATATATATATATACCAAAACAGTCACACGCACACATACTCGCGCGCGAACACATGTATATATATATATATATGTGTGTGTATATATATATATATGTGTGTTTATATATATATATATATATATATATATATATATATATATCAACAGTGAAGATGATGAGATAAACTGGAAAAATTTTATTAACGACGCGTTTCGCCGGAGAAACCTGCGCTGTCCTTGGCTTCCTCAAGCTAAAGTGAACAACGACAAAACTGTGTGTGAGGAAAATGTATTGGGATCTCTGAGGATAAATAGGTATCATAAATGAAATTAATTACCGTAACTTATCACTTCCTAATATCCAGACTAGGATAGTGTCTACCCATCTATCTATCTTTATCCCTGTGTGTATTAGATCATTTTGGTATGTATGTATAACGAAATCTACGTACTGAGACTTTCGCTGTCTCATCAGTGTGGTTAGACATCCAATCGCTTCAAGCCGGGCTCCAAACCCGACCGATACGTATATATATATATATATATAGTCAAACCTAGAGAGCCAGACCAACCTACCAAAGTTTCACCTAGGCGGATCGTCAGGGAAAGCAGGCTAAAGAGGTAAAGGAAACGGTATACTTATAGGCGATAAACAAAGACAACACCTCGTGACCAAAGACAAAAAAGAAAAAATAATGAAAATAAAGAAAATCAAAAAACAACACCGGGGCGGGGGGGGGGGTTATTCGAAACGGCTTAAAATGGGAGGGGCTATTTTAAGAAAACACGGGCAAAAACGGTGGAGTAACAATTCAATCAGGAGAGACGAGGCCTAATCCAATGACCAAGATGTTCTAGGTCTACATTTGTTTAGAATCTCAGTTTTAGAGTTTAATACATCGTTAGGTTCCTTATATAAAGCTATGGCTAATTTTTCCTCTATACATAGCTTACAGAATAAGCTTGTCTATATTATTTATGAATATATATATATATATATATATATATATATGATAGAAATTGTAAGGAGGATTTGATAATTATAATTAATAATTCATTGAGTCTGAAAGAAACCTCAACAGAATGCAGAAAGCACTAGACGGCGTTTCGTCCTATATTTGGGACTCATCAGCAGTGCGCATCCACTACCGAGAATTGAAAGCCTGACAGTTAGGTTGTCAAGCAAACACCATACCAACTGTTCCAACAGAGAACTTCAGTTGAGTTCCACCACGGAATATGTGAGCGAGCGGCGCTATATTTATATATATATTTATATATATATATATATCTTACATTTTGGTTTCAATGTTTCGTTTACGTACGTTTTATTGAAAAGAACGGACAATGGATGTCCGTTGAGCCTCTTAGCGAGTTCTCGTGTCGAATAAGTTGTCGGAAGGGAATTTATAAAATTACACGCACACACATATATATATATATGTATGTGAGTGTGTGTGTGTGTGTGTGTGTGTGTGTGTGTGTGTGTGTGTGTGTGTGTGTGTGTCTGTGTCTGTTTTGCGGGTAACCGAACCTTGCTCGTGCGAACGCACAAAACACGATGATTAATTTTATTGCCGTCTTTTCGCGTTTCTTTGGCAATACTTACTCGGGGTTTTTATGTGACGATGATTTCTATACTGATGTTAATACTTAGATTTATTCTGTTAGTTTGACATTATTGTAGTTTTTTTTGCGTTTTCTTTGAAAAACGTCTGGTCACAGAGAAAGGCTATTCAACTTCTACAGTCTGTCCTTTTGAAAAAAGAAAAAAAAGTAGCTTCCCCACAAGTAACTACATTCAGCGTGGAATAAACGAAGTGGAAAAGAAACGGTATGAGAAAGAAAACACCAAAAAAAGACAGCATCAATAAAGAAAAACAGCAACAAAAACAACAACAACGATAATAATAATAATAATAATAATAATAATAATAATAATAATAATAATAATAATAATGACCACTTAGTGACTGGCTATCCAGTCTTCACACAGTAGGAATCTAAAAATGGGCATCCTATGAATGGCCTGAATATTTCTTGAAATATATCGATTCTCTTTCATGCCAATGAATGCTGGACAATCTCCCCACAGATAAAGTGAAAAATGGATACCACACAAATTTTGTTCTACAGAAAGATGTTCGGCTTACGACTATATGATGTTGAAACGACTGTTCCCGTACGATCAACCAACGTCGAGTCTGTTCAGTACCGAGATGGGTGACCGCTTGGGAATACCAGGTGCTGTATGCTTGGAAGTGCGACTGGTTTAATGGCTAACGACTCTGAATTGGAAATCGGAGAGCCGAGTTCCAATTCCAGTCGGGTTCGGTATATTCCCTTACGTGCCTTGGGAAAGGTACGAATCTACCACTTGTACTCCGCCAACGTAAGTATAGCGTGGAAGTATAGCGTGGAAGTATAGCTAACTTGTAGATAAATGGGGAGATGCCACTGATGAGGATCCCAACTGCCAATAAGGGTATTTACAAACTATGGATCATCTTCTGGTCTGCCCCAGTCTTGAAGATTTATGCACACTTAACGACTTTGAAAGCTTAACACCCCCAGTCAAGGCCCTATTCGCAAAATTGGATGGATGTGGTGGAGCGACTCGATAAGAAGAAGACTCCGCCAACTACGGGTTAATTAGTAAGACGTTCATCATTATTATTTCCAAACATTTCTTACAAATCTAAAAAATATTTGATGGCTTTAAAGTAACCTACAAAAGGTTGATAAACCGTAAAAATCTAATAAAGCAACAGAGAATGATGCTGAGATCCATGAAAAAATGTAAATAACAAAACACTTATACTTAAAGAGAAGAATGAAATTTCTTGGATAAAAAAATGAGTGGGTTGGCTCGGAGAATTTGACACTCACAGGACAAGGGCAAAAATACCTGATGAGTTTGTGTGAATGGATGGCGGAACTGAGGTTGAAATGTTGGTTAAGGGCCAAATGTTACTCAGCGCTACAAGTGTTAGGAGGTTGTGGAGAATCATAATCGCTGAGTCGTGAAAAGTCATGGCATGTAATAAAAGAAGATGCTAGTATATATGTCACATACCGAAAATGAAATAAGCATCAGTTTAATGCAATCTAGGAAAGTGATAATTTCTTTATTACTTGGTACGTTACCATATATGATTGCCTGTTGGCAGTCATAATAACAAATAATAGACAAGACTGTCCCCAGTTAAGATATTTAGAGCCAAGACCCGACTTGTCCCCTCCACGTGATTAATTCACCATATTTTCTTACGTATCCCATTGCTAAGAAGAACGTTTCATACAGCGTTTTCCCCAAGAACTGCTGCTTTGCCAAACAGTGTCCCACGTGGATGCTTCTCGAAACACTACAGTTTTAACCTCTTTACTTCTAGAATGGATCATAGCTCTTTATCCAAGAATAGAGACCTCCTGGAAAAACAAGGTATTGTAAACTTGGATGTGTGGGTGGTGTAATGGATAATGGCACGGAATTATAATCGCTGGGCAGATTTTCAATTCCTGTTGGATTCGTTATATCCTCTTACGTACAAATACCCTTGGAAAAGGAATGAATCCACCACCCCCGACTTTTAAAACTTTTAAATGTATTAAAATAGTTTAAGAAGAAAATAAAATGAAAAACCAGTTTTAACTACTTTATTTCTACAGTCGATTATATCCCTCCCTCCAAAAATCTATAACTAAGGTTTAGATGGGTGACCGTTTGTGAATAGAAGGTACAATGACCGAAGTTAAGCAACGTCGAGCCTGGTCAGTACTGAGATGGGTGACCGCTTGGGAATACCAGGTGCTGTCAGCTTGGATTTGCTGGTGATGTTATGGATAAGGGCCCGGAATTATTAGTTATAGAGCCGATTTTCTGTATGATCACCAAAGTTAAATAACGCCGAGCCTGGTCAATACCTGGATGGGTGACCGCTTGGGAATACCAGGTGCTGTAAGCTTGGATGTGCGGGTGGTGTAATGGGTAATTCCTCGGATTTGTTAATCAGAGCGCCAAGTTTCTATACCAGTTGGGTTCATTATATTCACTTTGGAAAGGTATGAATCCTTTCCTTCTCCCCAACCTATTGGTTAACGTACAAGACTTGTATGACTAAATCAGTATTCTCTCTTCCCATACGCATACACCACCAAAATACTCTTACAAGGTAAAAAAAAATGTTTTGACGTAATATATCCTGCAAAGGTTGATAAACCGTAAAAAACGAATCAATCAATCAATATGACGAACAACTGATTAGCAGAGTTGCAGTCTAAACCGCAGGTCGGCTCTGTGGGTTTTGCAGAAATATAAATATGCCTGTGTAGGTGTCTGCAATAAGGATTAACTAGCTACGCTTGCCGATAGTCGGTATTCATTAATTATTAGTTGTAAGATAAAAATTTAGGACGGATAGGGGCCTATAACTTGGGGCGTTAACACAGTGAAATGTATTTAAAATAGATTAAGAAAATAGAAAATAAAATGAAAATTGTACCACTACAGTTGTGAAATCTTCATTTCTAGAGTAAATTATAAATTATTTCCAAAAATCTTTAAAGTTGATCGCATGAGAATAATGGCGCGGAATTGTTAATTGGAGAGCCGAGTTCCAATTCCAGTCAGGTTCGTTATATTCACTTACGCACAAATACCCTCGGAAAAGGTAAGAATCCACCTTTTCTCCCACCATTGGAATATATTTAAAAACAGCTCAAGGCGAAAATTAAATAAAATGTATTTTGTCTCAATATCGCAATAATTTTTGTATGAATGTAGAAAAAAAAACTTCAGATAGCGAAAAAGAACTTTTTAACTTTCTTTACGGTTTTTATCACAACATGGGATCTTCTATTGCAACGGAATATTGTCTTACAGGCCAAACCATTACGTCTCTCTACCATCTTAAATCACTAAAGCCGCAACTTTGAATTTTATGTTTTTTCCATTACATACATTAAGTTGCCGACAGAAATGTGCCCCAAATCGTGACTTATGTAATAGATATTTCTTACATCAGATAATGGGCCAAGATGTTTACGATTTATACATAAGTAAAATTTATGACATACAGCCTTTTATATATATATATATATATATATATATATATATATATATATATATATATATATATATATATATATATATATATATATATATGACCTTTCCGCTATGGTATTAAATACCGTAAAATGTTATTAATACGCGAAAAACTTTGCTGATTTAGTTATTTTATTTTATTTTTGATGATAGGATTTATTTATTTTTATGTAAAAATGATTTAAGATTTGTATCAGCGTGTTTTGTCTTTTACATATATATATATATATATATATATATATATATATATGTAAAAATTTGATTAAAATATTTTTTCGAGGTCCAATTTATGATTGAAGTAAAAACAGGGATATGAAAAATGTAAAAACAGAAAGAAAGAATATAATGACAACGATTAAGATAAAAATAAAAACAATAAAAGAGAAAATATTTATTTGAATTCCTAGAATGAGGAATTTATATGAAAGACTTCAATTTTGTCACAACGTTTCAGCCATTTCGCTTTGCGGACGTCGTCAGGTATCTGTTGATACGGAGCTTCAAGAAATGTCGAACTGAACATTTTATTTAATCTACGTGGGTATATTCTTCTCGTTCCGCTGTTTTTAACTTGGGTAGTTTTTATACCGTGTACCTATGAACTGTAATTGGAATGTACCAATTCTCATAATTACAGTACAATATACTCTATGTGGTAGCGATTGGAATTCACTTGGGATTTAACTTTCTTTCTTTTTTTTAAGCTTTTCACCCCAAGCAAGGCTGGAAGCCACTAGCATGGAAGGGGTTACAGAAGGTTTGGAGGAAGAGCAGATAGGAATGGTAAAGGAGAGGATGAGGAAAAAGATAGTGGATCGATCAAGGCAAGGGGGTTACAGAAGATTTGGAGCGAGAGCAGATAGGAATGAAAGGGGAAAGGATGTGGAGAAGGGAAGTGGATAGAACAAGGCAACTAGAGATGTACAAATAGTTGGAGATTGTATTTGTCAGGGAAATAGGAATAAGGAAGGGAGTTCCACAGGCGAGATGTGCGAGACATGAAGCTATTGGAGTAGAAGGGACGTCTACATCTAACAGTTTACACGGTGAAGGGGTGGGAACGGGATGCCAGCCTCGTAGGACGTTTAAATTCATAAGGCCTTTGAACCAGCAAAAGCAGCTCATCGGAGCAATTACCGTGAAAGTATTTGTAAAAAAGACAGTGCGAGGCAACGGCGCGTCTGTGAGAGAGCGACTGCAGACGAGATGACAGATCAGGGCCAATTACTTTGCATATACGTCTCTGGATCTTATCAAGAACCCTGAGGCAAACAGCAGGGGCTCCAGACCATATATGACAGCAATACTCCATGCAAGGGCGAATGGTTGATTTATAGATTTGGAGGATCGATTCCGGGGAGAAAAATTTCCTGGCTCGGTACAGGGAGCCAACTTTCCTTGCGGTGGATGAAGCAATTGACTCGCTGTATTTGTTCCATCTCAGGTCAGCGGACAGCGTGAGACCGAGCAGCCGCAGAGAGGAGCTATCGAGAAGTTGGTCTTCAGACATTCTAATGGGATGCAGGGATGGATCCCTGTGGTGGTTAATAGAGAGCAGTTTTGTTTTAGAGGCGTTAAAGTTAACCAACCAATTCTTGCCCCAGTTCACAACCGATTGGAGGTCCTTTTCAATTTGAGCTGCCAGGTTAACTTTGTCAGCATCACTAGATTTGTTTTTGAGGCAGGAGTAAATTGTGGTGTCATCTGCGTAGATTCCGACTTGGGAATCTATGGCGTCAGGAAGATCATTTTTGAATATGAGGAGCAGAGTAGGGTCTAGGATGGAGCCTTGAGGAACACCTGCGTTAGTGTGATAGGAGCTGGAGATGAATCCATTGAGAACGACCTTCAATTCACGGTTTGACAGGAATGATTGTATTAGGTCAAACAATCGCCCTGTAATACCATAACCCTGAAGCTTGCGAAGAAGGCCGGTATGCCAAACCCTATCAAACGCTTTGGAGATGTCAAGGGCCACGGCACGAGCTTCACCGTTATTATGAATAGCTTGGTAGACAAATTCAGTGATGGCCGTAAGCACATCGGCTGTAGATCGGGCAAAGCGGAAACCATACTGCTTGTCTGAGAGCAGATCATGGGATATAAGGTGATTAATCACTTCGGTGTTGATAAGGGCTTCGAAGACTTTGCCGAAGAGGGGTAGAAGACTGATAGGACGGTAATTAGAAGGGTCGGAGGGATCACCAGAGTTCTTAAAGACAGGAAAAATGGATGAGGACTTCCAGCAGTCAGGAAAACAAGACTCCTTGAGGCAGTAGTTGTATAATTTAGAGAGGGCAGGCGCCATTTCAGGCGAGCATTTCATCAGGACAATCGCTGGTATTCCATCACCACCTGTAGCCTTGTGGTGATCAAAGTTAGAGATAATGCCCAATACCAATGACGGTGATATGTGCAATCCGCTCAAAAGGGCATCAGTTCTGGGAGGGAAATAGGGCATGGGTAACTTGATTCACTTCTAGCAGTTGATTACTTACTACACGCCTCTGGCGAATACATTGGAATATACTGCATGTTGGATTCACTGCTGATGCCGTGCTTGTCAAACTCTCTGTCCGAAAGCAGAGAGGAATCCAGAAGAGGCAATGTCGAAGGGAAGAGTCTTGTCTGGGGTAGATAGACAGCTACCCGACCCCGTGTATACGGGGTCTACGGAGAATTTGTTCGAGCATATGGGCTGGGAAACCACAAAATAATTCGGCCTTGTGCCACATCTAACCGTGTGAGGAGGTTAGAGAATATCTTCACTGTTGATGTCGTGCTTGTCAAACTCTCTAGGCAAAGAGGAACCCAGAAGAGGCATTTTCGAAGGGCTGAGTCTCTTCTGGGGATTGTAGACAGATATCCGACCCCGTGTATATGGGGTCTACGGGAAATTTTTGTTCGAGCATATGGGCTCGGAAACCCCACAATAATTCGGCCTTGTGCAACATCTGACCTGCATGGTGAGGTTAGTGAATATCTTCACTGTTGATGTCACTTACGATTCATTTCTTGCTCACCATTAACAGTTAATTACTTACTACATGCCGCTGGCGAATCTTGTATGTTGTTTCTGTTATAAATATCACCATTTCATTTCCAACCTTCGTTTTAGTTATTCTTATTCAGTAACCTTTTCCTAGGTTACAACAGTCACATAATCTTATCCATTTTTTTTAAGTATTGCTCAGTTTTTACCCGCCCTCCTTTCACACTGTCTAAGGCTATACTACCCAGACCAGGGATTGAACTCACAATTATTATATCAAAAATTTACCGAACAGATGGGATGTGGACCCACTATATATACAGTCTGTTGATGACAATATATATGCTCCTGAAAAATTATTTCGGTTGAGCTCTCTTTGGAGAAAGTGTGAGTTTGTAAACAGTGACTATTGCTGCTACTAATGCAATAGACATCGATAAAACGAATCGAGTTCTCTCAGTGACTGTCGTGCTTATTCAAAAATAAATACGATTAAATTCAACTTCAACCCTTCCGTGCGCAAAGGGCATAGGGATAGATTCTCCAACTGACGCCGTTTTATCCGGGTTGGATGCTAGCAAGAGTATATATATATATATATATATATATATATATATATATATATATATATATATATAAAAGTGAGCATAAAAGTCAACACTTGGAGGCTAGAGGCAATCGTCAGGCCTGACGATTGCCTCTAGCATGAAACAGATTGTCGGCTCCAAGTGTTGACTTTAATGTTCACTTTTATATTTACACACGCTCTATCTCTGATATTCAGCACTTTATCCCATAAATATAGCACACCTTAAGACTATATTTCTCCATACATGCATATATATATATATATATATATATATATATATATATATATATATATATATATATATATATAATGTCCTTTCGCCACAAGTACAACAAAATTTGTGTTAGTTCTACTACACATAAAAAAGAAAATAGTTTAACATCGGAAAATATAAGGAAAATTAATTTCATTTAATAATATGTGGAAATATCCACTCTTTGCCTGATGAAAGTCGCGAAACCGGAAACTCGTGTATCAAAAATATGGAAAATAAAGTATAATATATATTTAAAAAATCCACATTATAACCAAAATCGTTTGCGGTTTCTCTCCTCTTTTTAAAATATACACTTTTCTCTCGTTGGAAGAGCTATAACCTCTCCCTGATATACATATATATTAAAGAACCCGGGTGTAGTATTCACCGTGCGCGAGATAGATATTATGCCTGCCTCATAAATTTTGTTTTGATTATTCTTATGTCTATCGACTTTTCATGTTGACTTGAATATCGTCTAATTTTAATTATGTTTTAATAACTATGTCCTGAAGAAGGTCTACTAGACCGAAACGTCTGACGTCGACATTAAAACAGTAAACTTTCATATTCGGATTTTTTGTTTTTCCATATTTCTCCTCATATACGTGTTGTGTGTGTGTGTGTGTGTGTGTGTGTGTGTGTGTGTGTGTGTGTGTGTGTGTGTGTGTGTGTGTGTGTGTGTATGTGTGTGTGTGTGTGTGTGTGTGTAAGCGAAAGCATTGGCTATACAAATTTGGTTATTATTCGTAATTTGACAAAATCGATCAAGACAAGCGGCGCACAATGTTGACCTAAATATTTGACCTAAATATATGTATGTATTGGGTGGGTATAAAGAAATGGGAGATAGAAAGAGGGTTAGTGAAAGAGTTAATACAAATCTAAAATTTGTGATTTCACTGATTCTTGTTACCTTCAGTTTCGTAGACGGACAAATCACCAGCAATCACGCCGTCCACTCGGCAGGGCATATCTGCAATTGTCTGTTTATTTTCTCGTTTTTCCTTTTTTTTATGCACATTTCATTGGTGCAATGGTGTTATTTTTTATTTTATTGTGGGTGTGCCTCTGTGTATATGGGAGTAAATCCAAAGTATTGAAAATACTCAGACTTTTATTTGTTAATTTGAAAAAAAAAGATCAGTAAATTTAACCGACACAAATAGTTTCTGTCTCTCAAATTTATTGGTCGATTAGTGGTTCTTATTAATATTTACCTAAAGGAAAATTTAATGCATAAATAAACAAACAGAAATACATACATACATACATAAATATATATATATATATATATATATATATATATATATATATATATATATAGATAGATAGATAGATAGATGGATGGATAGATAGATAGATAGATAGATAATATTAGTGGTTAATATATATATATATATATATATATATATATATATATATATATATATATATGTATACACATACATACATACACATACATATATATAAAAAAATTCCAAGAGGATAGAATCCAGGTAGAACACAATGTCCAGGATAGAATAAGAAGATAATAAAAAGGCTTAAACACTAATATTCCATGGTTATAATTTATTATATGGAATCGTAATTACGATCGTAATTACGATCCAGACCTATAAATTCAAAAGAAAGATTTCTTTTTGAATTTGTAGGTCTGATGAATTGGATCGTAATTACGATTCCAATGTAATAAAGTATAACCATGAAATATTAGTGTTTAAACTTTTTTTATTATCATTATTATATATATATATATATATATATATATATATATATATATATATATATATATATATATATATATATATATATATATATATATATATATATATATATATATATATATATATATATATGTAGGCACGGTGGTGTAATAGCAGCTCGGGTTGACGGATCAGAAAGCAGAGTTCGAATTCCAGTTAAATCCATTACATTTACTCTTCTTCCCTCTCCAGCTATGGGTAAATAGCAGGACAGACTGTGTTCTATAGCCTTTGATGGTAACTGGTCTGGGAGAAGGACAACTCTGAATTCAAAACCTGCTGAGGGTCGATTGGGGACCTTGTAGCACGTAGTGTACCAGGTTTCTGTATTCAGTCCTTCAAAAAGTGTGGGTGGATCTTCACAAAGCGTTGACCACTATAATCAAACTACATATGCTAATGTCTGGCTGTCGATTCCTAGGATCTGAGCTGCTTGACCTTCAGACGTCTGAAATAAGCTATAACCACATGAGGCAATTTTGGATTTTTTGCTGTGTAATATATATATATATATATATATATATATATATATATATATATATATATATGATGGCTTCTCCCGTCCAGTTCGGCGTATGAGGTTCCAACGACCACGAACTAATTATCTGCATGCCTATGGCGGGCATGACATTTGAGACCGGTTCGAGAATTGCACAAAAGGCCACAAACAGTACAGGAGAATGTATTGCATCCAAGTGCAGCAGGAATACTGTTAGATGTCTTATTTTGCTTTCGCGTTTCACGCAGTCGACTGATGGTTACTTCTCAGTGCAGCTATATCAATGTTGGGCTTCTTTAGCCCCAATCCGACCAGAGCTGTTTTTCTTTCTGGTGCTGAGTTGTTGTCCTGGACAGTTCATACATTTCAAGTGCCAAGATGAAGTTGATGTTGTTTCGTAGAGTTTTTCGCAGTAGCCGGATATATGTGGAATTAATTAGATGTAGTTGTCAGAAAACCAACACAATGATTTATTTCAAGCCTCGAAGGCTTGTGTTGGAAAATCCACACTTTTTGGATCTGTCAATGAAAAAGTAACGGTGCAAAAGACTTGCCACGGAAACTCCAAACGACAGCCCTCATGTGTTATTATCGCGGAGTTTAACCTCATCTCCGGATCACAGCCAATACCAGCCAGTACACGCCTCTCGGCAGACACGTGCAATATAATGACCGGGTTAAGCTGTCATGAGTTTTCCTTCCCATCTGAAGTCTTATTATTGCGAAACCAACACTAAAAGATTTGCTAACCAAAGCTCAGAGAGACTCCTTTCACACTCATCAAGGTCAGCTAGCCCGCGCCAGTTGTCACTATGGTACTTTACATAGCTCTCAGGGATATATATATATATATATATATATATATATATATATATATATATATATATATATATATAGGTAAGTTACGAAAAACTTGGTAATCCGTATGGGTAATCCCAACGAGGATGAAATCCTGAGAGCTCAATGGAAATTCAGAGCTAATAATTTAAAGAAAAACAGTGCACTTTAAGGCTCCATGTAATAATTCATTTTACCATAGCCCTTTTAAAGGAGGCTGGATCATCAGACATCACTTCCAAAAGGTGAAACGAAAAATGAAATGAAAATTTACACTTTTGACGGGTAGTATTAAGTTTATGTAATTAACAGAGAGGGTACTGAGGAGTGGCGTGAGAGACATGATCGAGTTTAGAGAGGGTTTATTTTGATATTTTTATCTATCATACTTAGTATTAGGGGAGGAGGGACGTGACGAAAGTGATACATTAAATGGTAGGGGGAGAAGAGAGAAAAAAGAAAAAGAAAAAAGAAAGAAGGAAGGGGGAAGTAAAGAGAAAAAAGCTGTAATTAGGTTTTACGAAGGAAGAGGAGGGGTGGTATATTTTTAGCAATTTATGTAAGAAAACAGATTTTAATGTTTTACAGTAATTTAAATGTTTAAAAAATGCACGAAGAAATTAATTTGATGTTTGCTAGTAATTTAAATATTTAACTCTTATATATATATAACTCTTATATATATATATATATATATATATATATATATATATATATATATATATATATATAAGGGTTATATATATATATATATATATATATATATATATATATATATATATATATATATATATATATATATATATATATAACCCTTATATATATATATATATACATATATATATATATATATATATATATATATATATATATATATATATATATATATATATATATATATATATATATAACTGGATACCGGCGTAAACAGATCCTCATCAATGTGCCAATTTATTGCTATATTTTTAAAATACATAAGTATATATATATATATATATATATATATATATATATATATATATATATATTATATATATATATATATATATATATATGTACACACGTGGTGTAATTGTGTAGTAAGAATCTATCCAAACAAGATTTGTTAAATTCAAACGACACGGTCTATTTATTTAATTAATGATTTTACATTGTAGTCATCCAATTTTCGAGTATGGTGTAGTATATTAGGATCAGAATTATTAAACTATTTAAATTTTTCTGTTCTGTGTGCAACTCGATTGGCAAGTAGGTCCCACGCTTTTACTGTTGAAATAGTTAAATGTAACCGCCAATTCTACTCCAACGGTTTCTTTTCTCGCACTTCCCGTTTGTGGAATTCCCTTCCGTTTACTTGCTTTCCTGATAACTACAATCTTCAACAATTTAAATGCAACGTCAATCTCCATCTTCTATCTTCTTGGATCCCATTCAGCTTTTATCTTTTCATCAATCTCCCTTATACCCAGTCCTGTCTCTCACTTTCACTCTCTGCATATTAGTGGCAGTCATGTCTTGCTTGGGGTGAAATATTTAAAAAATAAGTACTTTCGTCTATTTCAGTCATTATCAAGAACTAGGTTTTGTCAGTATATTAACCAAAATCATGTGGCGTACTTTTTAGGTCGCTAAAAAAAGGAATCTGTTCAAAATGAATTTTTATGTAACAGTTAAATGGAAAAGCACGCATCGAATATTTATATGTTGTTGCTTTTGTTTGTTGATTAAATATATATATACGTATATTGAATATTTCATACTAAATTTAATATACCATCTCT
>OZ038511.1:80932502-80945002 GCA_964036315.1 Acanthosepion esculentum | reverse complement strand
ATATATATATATATGTGTGTGTGTGTGTGTGTGTGTGTGTGTGTGTGTGTAGTAAAAAGGGAACAAATCCGTTGGTATGTAATCCAAGTGGATTCTAGTAATATAAAATATTTACAAAAACGCAAAGTGAAAGACGGAGAAGAAGAAAAAAGAAAAACTAGGAGGAGAAGAAAAGCAGAAACAGAAGAGGAAGTAGTAAAAGAAGAAGGTGTAAAGGAAGGAAAATAGAAGAAAAAGAGGTACGATAAAAAGACGTAGAAGATAAATAAGAAAAGAGGGAAAAAAGAAGAGAGAAGAAAAGGAAGTAGAAGAAAAGAAGAGAGAAGAAGTAGAAGCAAAAGAAGTCGAAGAAAAGAAGAGAGAAGAAGAAGAAGAAGAAGAAGTAGAAGAAAAAAGAAGTAGAAGAAAAGAAGAGAGAAGAAGAAGAATAGAAGAAAAAAGAAGTAGAAGAAAAGAAGAAGAAGAAGAAGAAGAAGAAGAAGTAGAAGAAAAAAGAAGAAGAAGAAGAAGAAGAAGAAGAAGAAGAAGAAGAAGAAGAAGAAGACGAAGTCGAAGTCGAAGAAGCTCTTACATAAACACACACGTCCATATAAACAAATATAACATGTCCCAAGAAAAATTCTTTTAATGTCTCTTGGTGAAATTCCAATCATTTTAGTGTTTCTTAAGAACAAATCTAGGAGAAGCTGGCTAATCTTCTCAATGTGTTCGATTCAAACTTAATTCACTTGTTATACGCTGTTAAGAAATTTACGATCTCAGGCAAAGCGCTCATAAACAGGGTCCTATAAAAAATAATATAAAAACAGGAAATCTTATTCACCCATGAAATAAAAAAGAAGGATAACAAAGATAAACGCGCCTTTATACATGTGAAGGTTAAAGAGACAAATTGGAAAAGCTATAAACGACGCGTTTCGCCGAAAGCGTCTGCTCCCCCTGGCTTCATCTTCTGGTTATAATGAAGGAAAGACAAAGCAAGTATGTAAGGAAAAAGAACGCGTTGTAATCTCTGATGATAAGAAGCGACTTAAAATCAAATTATCGTATCCGTTGACCTGATGCCACAGAGTATATCTCTGCTTGTTTGCTTTATACATATATATATATATATATATATATATATATATATATATATATATATATATATATATATATATATATATGTGGTCGATTTGACAGGGAGGCGACTTTCTGATGTTATCGGACTGGATTGAGGTCGATCGCAGCTTACAACACCTTTGGAAAGTGTCGAAAACCATACCACGGGTTGATCCAAGCCTTGTGAATGAAATTCGGTAGACGGAACTCTTGTGTGCAGTCGATAGCTGTGCTAGCACGAAGCCACAAGTCGTTGTGGCCGAGGGCTTGACTGTGCTGGTCATGTTCAAATTGTTGATCACGCTAGATAACACACTCTTTCCCAGAAACTGTAAGTAAGGTCTGCTCACCTTAGTTGCAGTGTTAACTACAGGTGGGCTCTGTTTATGTTGATCAAAGACAAATGTGCCTGAGCGGGTGTCTGCAATAGGGATTGGCTAGCCGCCCTAGTAAACGCGTATCCTAGAATACGAGTGGTCAGCTATTATATATATGTGCGTGTGTGTGTGTGCGTATGTGTGCATTTTTTTATCACGTGATCCGTACGGGCTCCATGTGTGCTGAAGCAACAGTAGAAGTGGTGTTTCTTGCGCAAGTTAGCCTCACAGAGCCCAACTCTCTCCAGGCCGGTTTTGAAATCATTTTTTTCTTTTTCGTAGATAGGTTGCTGGGAGAAGAGAAGAGGACTTTTTAAAGAGTATTAGCACATGAATTATTGTAATGGATCCGACAGGTATTCGAACTTGACTCTCCGATTCATCAATCTGAGCCGCTATCATTCTCCACAATATCTCCCATATATACACAGACATGACAGAATTGAATAGACGCTCACAGAAACCGTTTATTTTATTAAACAAGTAATTTATACAAATGAAATAATTATAAATGGTCATAAATTTAATAACTAATACTTGGTTGACATCTCTTTTGCTTTTTTTAATGCAAGGACCCTTCTAGGCATGCTAGCGATGAGTTCACGAATATCATCTTGAGGGATTTCTTGCCATGTTTTACGCAATAATCCTAAAAGCTCGGGCTTAGAAGATGGCTTCCTGTTCTTTTTGCGGAGTTTTCGATCTAATATGCCCCAAAGGTGTTCAATAGGGTTAATTTACGGGGACTGACTTGGCCATGGAAGTTTATTGATCCTATTTTGTCTCAAGCAATGTTGCGTTGCTTGAGCACTGTGACATGGAGCTCCATCTTTCATAAATAGGGAGTCAACTTTGCTCATTCTACTACTTGGGAATATTGGAAGGAGCCCTTTCTTTAATATAGAAACATATTTGGTTGAATTAATGTTTTCTTTACACTCCACAAGCTCTGAGCAACCATCACTCCAAATTGCACCCCATACCATTACTGAAAGGCCTCCCATGTTTCACCTTTGGCTGCAGTCTTTTTAAATCAAACTCTTGACTACAGCGTATCCATACCCATACTCTTCCACTGTCGGAAAATAATGCGAATCTTGACTCATCAGAAAAAATGACAGTGGTCCAAAAGGTCACCATCTCATGAGCCCAATCCTTTCTGCGTTTGATATTGGCTGGACGGAGAAGTGGTTTCCTTCTCGCAGCTCAGCCATAGTAGCCCAGCTTGTGAAGATACTTGACAGCTGTTCTGGGACTGACATCAACTTGTGTTGCTATGTCAGAGACCTTGCAACGTGGATCCTGTTCAACATTTCTTTCGACAAGACGCATAGTTCTTTCACAGGGCACAGGGCGGCCTGGGTGAGGTTTTGTGCACTTCTTGCCCTCTCTGGTGAATTGTACGATCACGCTATTAACAGTAGAAAGGGGTATTGAAAGATTTTCAGATATTTTTCTTTGACTAAGACTACCTTCATGTTGGCCCACGATACGTCATCGCTGAAATTCGGATAGGTCTGATGCACCTTTGGTTCGTGGCATGTTCCAGTTTTGTTATCTGCAATTTTAATCAAATAATCTAAGTTAATTTATCTTGGTTATTAAAAAAAATCAGAAATAAAATTTATCTTGGTGTCTATTCAATTCTGTCATGTCTGTATATATATATATATATATATATATATATATATATATATATATATATATATGCAGAAATATAGTCTTAAAGTGTGCTATATTTATGGGGTAAAGTGCTCAATATCAGAGATAGAGCGTGTGTAAATATAAAAGTGGACATGGAAGTCAGCACTTAGAGGCGACAGTCTGTTTCATGCTAGTGCAATCGTCAGGCGACTAGTGCTGTTATTTTTCTCGGCTGTTTATATAAGGGTCAGTGGTGCATTATGGGTAGTATATTTTGGCGGTTACTTTTACCGGAAGTCGCTTATTTGTTTATTTATTTATGTCAAATTATTTTGCTTGTTTTTTTGTTTGTTTTTTTTTTATTTTGGCGGCCATTATAGACTACCAACAATAAGCTATATAAACAAATTTTTACTACGTTAACCAAAAACACCGATCAAAATAAAAGAATAAATAAATAAATATATAAGATAAAAAATAAAAATAAAAATAAAAAAACAAACAAAATAATTTGACATAAATAAATAAACAAATAAGCGACTTCCGGTAAAAGTAACCGCCAAAATATACTACCCATAATGCACCACTGACCCTTATATAAACAGCCGAGAAAAATAACAGCACTAGTCGCCTGACGATTGCACTAGCATGAAACAGACTGTCGCCTCTAAGTGCTGACTTCCATGTCCACTTTTATATTTTTATATATATATATATATATATATATATATAAAATTATTTTTACAAACGTTAGGGTGGGTTCCTGACAACAAAACAAGGTAAAAAAAATGTCACTTTGTACCTCAACACATCTACTCATAACAAATGTTCAAAATGCACCCCCCGCTTGCTTCTACGCTCGCATGCACCCGCCGGATCATTGATTGGCGGACTCTTGTTTTACAGACGCCCTTGACACTTTGATGAAGCGTCTTTGCATTGCTAATGTCTGCTGCATAAATCAATGGCCCCGCAGATAAAAATCCAAAGGATTAAGGACAGGGGAACGCGCAGGCCATGGAACCGGTACTATGAGTTGTACGACATGCTAGGTGCACTTCCTGTGTGCTGATGCCTGGATTATCTAACAGTCTGAAGAATGTCTTCTTCGCGTTCAGCCGTACAAGCAGATCTCAGACTTCCTCAATCCATAGTTTGTTATGCCACGGATCTTGTCTCAGTAACGTGACGATAAACAAAGGTAACGGTTGGATGGCTCGGCTGCCTTCGATCCGGAAACGCAATCAGATACAGTCGTGCAGTCTCGCGTCCATTACCTTTCGCGCGGCCGAATGCAAAAATCATATATGCGTGCTCACGATATGAATATCCCACTATTGTTAAACGGGAAATTTCTCACTTAACTCACTAGTACAAATGTTAACCATTGAAGAGAGACTAGACACAAATGCACATGAATGAAAAATGCAAACTAGTCCATATGGTAACCCAGCGGCATTTACAGTCAACTTTAAAATTAAAAGCTATAAAATGTTCTCGGTCCGACCACTTATTTATCAGTGTTTGTATTTCAATTACCAAGGGTCAATATTCGAGATACATCGGGTGAATTGTGCTAAAATGCAAACTGAATATGTGGAATAGGAAATTTGGTAAGAGCTTCCATTGGCTCTTGGAGTGTGTTCCTTGATAGGAAAAAGGATACAGGCTTGATTTATGTCCGAAGAAACATTTTTCTCCAGTAGAAATTCTAGGCTGGCTGACATTATTTTCACTGTTTTTTAACGTGAATATCCGCTCAAACAATTAAAATTGAAACCATTAAAAATACCGTTTCTATAAGAAACACTTAAATACATACTGTCGTTATAAAACGAACACGCCATGTTTACAGAAGCAATGAAAAGCAAAGCTACAGAACATTAATAAGTTTTTCTAAATAAATAAAATTAATAAGTTGTTTTATTTGCTCTTTATTTAAACATTTTCCCCCAATTGAAACCATCTCGTCAACTCATATAATTTATAAAGAGTGCACCCATATATATATATATCGTGAGAAGGCTTTCACATACACAATTGTGCTCTCCAAAGAACACCACTATGATGCATAGAAATATCTTTTCATGCAGTATTTGTAACAAAGAGATTAGGGGAAGCAGTGGATTATCTCGGCATTATAATAGTAAAGATCCAGATAATCACGCTGTCGGAAGACTCGCCTCGAATCAATGTGGAATGATTTACAGGTTTCTTATGGACCAATTATGTCGGCATCACACACATGTAATTCATCCCAGCAGCGTTCTCTCAAGTCTTATATGACCTGCAGGTGATCTTACCCGTTCATTAGTCGAATTTCATCTAATACACACACACGCACACACACACACACACACACACACACATATATATATATATATATATATATATACATACATATATATATATATATATATATATATATATATATATATATATATATATATATATATATATATATATATATATATATATATATTGGAATTCGATTCGTGATAAGTTAAGCTATTTATCTATCTATCTATATATATATATAATTTCTTCGTAGCTTAAATGTATTTTCTTCACCGGAAGTATGAGTTATTGTCTTAATATGACAGTAACCCCTCAAAATTTAACCTGTATTTTAAACTTTTCTGAGTTAGCTCTGACCTGTCTTTTGATTAGTCAAAAGAGACATACTCGTAAGATTTTAAATTTCTGGATCCCTCGATTCTAGTAAACTCTTTAATAAGCAAACGTATTGTTTTTCTGTTTTCAAAAGTAAATCATCTTCATAAAAAGTTAACGAACATTGCCTGAAGACGGGATAGAAATATTTTAAGTAAATAGAAATATAAGTAAATATGAAATGAAACTAGATTTCACATCAAAGCCTTCAGAATTGCAATTAACTTCCATTATTTTATTATATATAATGGTACATGTAATATTGATTTAATTCCTTGATTTTTTAAATTTTAATATTGCGATCTGTTAATGCCGATTGAATAAAATAAGCACTGTATTTTAGGTTCAAAATTATATAAAAATAATTTAATCATGCAAGAGCTCCCTTTAAGATAGTTCTAAAAAATATATATATATAAAAAGATTTTTTTTTTAGCGATATAGATGTCTCTCAGTTTATTTCTTCGTAACTTAAATGCATATTATTAACCGGAAGTATGAAGTCGAGTATGACAGTTTTCCGAGATATGTAGGCATCCCCCCAATATCTAACCTATATTTTTAACTTTTCTTAATTTTGACCTGTCGTTTGATTAGTCAAAAGAGACATACTTGTGAGATTTTAAATTTCTGGATCCCTCTCCTACTTAACGCTTTAATAGGCAAACGTATTGTTTTCAGTTTTCAAAAGTAAATCATTTTTGTCAAAAGTTATCGGGATAAAACAATTTTAAATCACGAAACATAGAAATTTCCGTATCGCAATGTAAAATATTTTTCCATTGGCTATTGGAATGTGTTCCGTTATGTAAAATAACATTAAAATTATATATATATATATATATATATATATATATATATATATATATATATATATATATATATTATAAATTAATAGATTTAAAATATGGTTTTACCGCTACACAGTGATGACCATGTTTCAGAAATGGAAGCTAAAGCCCCTGAATTTAATTTTGTTATTAAACCAAAGACATTAGTTCCATTTCCACCGGATTTTATATCTTACTGTTCTTTCCTTTTTATTTATATATACACACACATATATATATATATATATATATATATATATATATATATATATATATATATATATATATATATATATATATATATATATATATATATATATATGTGTGTGTGTGTATATATATATATATATATATATATATATATATATATATATATATATATATATATATATCTGCCTATATTTCTGAGATGAGGTATTATGTACCTTATTTACATTATTCGGACTATTGTCCCCATCTTTGTCGCCATATTTATTACTTCTTCAGGTGGTTAGAATTTCGAAAAGAACCCTTTATTTTGCTCACTGGAGTAGACTGTTCTAGTTCTACGTGCCATGTTTAATGGATGTCAGTTATCACTTATCTCCTGTTAATTTTTCCCTCTGAAAGTTCTCCACTGCCTTAACCGGGTATTGAACTCACAAACTTTGGGTCCTGTCTCTCGCTCTATGTATATATATATAGCGATATCGTGGTCTGACGTGGCCTGACAATTGCATCTAGCATGAAACAGACTGTCGCCTCTGAGTGTTGACTTCTATGTTCACTTTTATATTTACACACGCTCTATCTATCTCTGATATTGAGCACTTTATCCCATAAATATAGCACATGTAAGACTATATTTCTCAATATATATATATATATATATATATATATATATATATATATATATATATATATATATATATATATATATATAAGTGAACATAGAAATTAACACTTAGAGGCGACAGTCTGTTTCATGCTAGATGCAATCGTCAGGCCATGAGTGCTGTTATTTTTCTCGGCTATTTATATATGCGGGTCAGTGTTGCATTGTGGGTAGTCTATTTTGACGGTTATTTTACCGGAAGTCGTTTATTTGTTTATTCATTTGGGTTAAATTATTTTTCTTGTTTTTATTTATTTATATTTTTTATTTTTATTTTTTCATAATTCTATAATACTGCCCGTCAAAAGTGTAAATTTTAATTTCATTTTTCCTTTCACATTTTGAAAGTGATGTCTCAAGATCCAGGGAAAAATAAAAGTCTCTGGTGCAATAAATTATTACTATGGAGTGGTCTGTTTTTCTTTAAATTAATATATATATATATATATATATATATATATATATATATATATATATATATATATATAAGTGAATATAGAAGTCAACACTTAGAGGTGACAGTCTGTTTCATATATATATATATATATATATATATATATATGTATTCACAGGGTGTATCCAAACATGTACACCCTTTTTTACTTGTTGTTAGTTTGAATATTTATAAAAATGTATTTATTTTAATTTCATATTTAATTTTAACCGTTAGTCTTCCTAAGTCAATAAACATTAATAATTTTTATTTTAACCATTATGGTTTGCAAATTTAAAAAAACACTCCATTATTAGTTATCATTAACCGGTGGGTATATTTTTGTCGGCACCCTATATATAAGTAATTGCAGAGTAGAAAACCAGACCTGAATTTACCATTTGATAATTACACCTGTTTTGACAAGGATATTGCCTTAGGCTCCTGGTAATTTTCAAGATGGAAATTTGAACCACTGCACAAAAATAGCGGGAAAAATAACACCCACCCCTACCACCACCATCCAATATCTGCAGACGATATAGCCCGGCGGCATAGTCCTTAAAGCGCGCGACAGATTTTGAACAAAAGGCAAACGACTGCAGAACAAAGACAATGTTAAAATCACAAAACATGCAAAGAAGAAAGAATTCATTGAAAAAAGAGACCCCTTTCCTTGGATTTATTGCTTCTTGCTGTTTACTGAGTTCCCTGTCAAATGTCAAACGTTTATTAACTTCAACGCACGGGACAGAACTTTTTTTTTCTCTCAGTCTTTTTAATTACAGTAGCGTCACCAGTCCCAAGACACCCTATCCAAGGGTACCTTTTGAGCGGATGTCAGTGTTACGAATAGGCGCTGTCAAGAGTTGATTGTTGAAACACCTGTAGGCCGATGGCTACCTACCTTTTAAAAGAAAAAGAAATATTTTAAATTAAGTAAAGAAATAACAAGAAAACCTAACAGAAAATTAGTTATATCTCCGCGTCACTTCTATCTCAATCCCTAGCTATTGAGCCTCAGGCATAAGACAAAATTTGGATTTCACTGACCATTCCAAATATTTATACTTTGACACATATCTTTTAAGAGTTAAATAGCATCGACGCAGTGCAATGGAAAACAACCTTATGTATTTGACAATTACTGTCTCGTTGTGAATTGTATCCTTTCTAGTTGCTCATACCATTCATCCATGCTTAGAATATTGCTACCACATAGGGTCCGATGCCCCTGCTATTTACCTTGAGCGCCTTGATGAAATCCAAAGAATCTGCAATATTATTGGTCCTGATCTGATGGCTCTGCTTCAGTGATTTTCCCACCTCTGTAAGGTTGCCTCTCTGTGACTTTTCTATAAATCTTTCATGGTATCGTACCTAGACTGTATGAATTACCAGACTGGCGTCGATATCTTATCAGTTCACAATTGAGTTGGCTAGATGTAGCTGTAAGTTCTATGCTAACAGTTTCATTCCTCGCGCTTCTCGCTTGTGAAACTCCCTTCCGGTTCTATGCTTTCAAGCCAAATTCACTCTGAAAATATTTAAATGCAATGTCAATCGCTATTTACCGTCCTCCTGATTACTCTGTTCTCTTCTCGCTCATTATTAATGTTTCTGTTCCTAATTCTTCCACATCCTGTAGGCCCTTTTGTCTTAGTGGCTTTACTGCCTTGCATGGGGTAAAACCGATTAAAAAAAGCTTAATAAAGAAATAATCTATGCTTTGTAAATACATCTGGGAGTATTGGCGGCCAGTATTGGTTAGCGGCTAAACTGGTTGGTCATTACTCTTGAGATTGATTCCTACTGGAGGCCGAGTATTTGTGGCCTTGTACCAGATTTTGACGTGGCATTGTCAGTATAATTTGACATTCGATTTATTACAGACAATGTTTCAGTTACGTATAATATGTCCATCTTCAGGTATATATTATTGTTTTTGATTTAAGAAACGAGGAAATTATTTTCAGAAAAATTTATTCGATTTATTACAGGTAATATATATCTATATCTATCTATCTATCTCTCTCTCTCTCTCTCTATATATATATATATATATTAATGGAACATAAACCTTACATGGTTCGCTTAGAGAGTTCTTTCACTGTGTCGTGCTAGACAATTTTTATATTCAGAATATATCTTACATATTTACAAGTCTGTCATTCGTATATGCTTAGAATATTGCTGCCATATATGGCCTGGTGCTACTGTTGTGTATTTAGATATTCTTGATAAAATCCAATGAAGAATCTGCAATGTTATTGATCCTGACCTGGCATCCCGGCTTCAGTCACTTTCCCTCCGCCGTAACGTAGCTTCTCCCTGCCTTTTCTATAAATACTTTCGTTGTAATTGTTCTGATGAACCTTTTGCTCTATGGGACATAGAGTTTAAGAATTTAAGTGCAATACTAGATTTGTGACGAGATCACATCATTTTGCAGATTCAACCGTTAGTTATCCACTGACAGTTTATTTTCTCGCACTCCTCCCCCGTGGAACTCTATTCAGGCTTGTTTCTTTGCCGCCATCTTTGACCCTTAAAAGTTTAAATCCAATCTCAGTTATCTCCTGTCATCTTTACCTCTGTCTTGTATCGTTCTCACTTCTTAATAATGTTTTTTCTTTTTCTTATTCTTTCACACTCAATAAATTCTTGTGACCTAGTGGCTTTATTGCCTTGCTGGGGGGGGATAAAAATTTAAAATGCTTGTTTATAATACTATCTATACGTATATATACGTTGGTCTCGGGTGATCGTGGATCTGCGTCCAAAAGTTAATGCCTCGGCTATAGCTGATGGCAGCGCAGCATCTCTCATGGCTGTACAGGCTCACACAGGAGTAAGAGTCCCGGCTACAACCAATGCATGCGAAGACTGACTCTCTCTCTTTCTCTTTCTCTTTCTCTCTCTTTCTCTCTCTCACTTTCTCTCTCTTTCTATTTCTCTCTCTCTCTCTCTCTTTCTCTCTCTCTTTTTCTCTCTCTTTCTCTCTCTCTTTTTCTTTCTCTCTCTCTCTCTCTCTATATATATATATATATATATATATATATATCACTGTGTTGTTTGATTTTCTTCGAACACGCTTACCCACGGACGGCCAGCCTCCGTTTCTTCTCTCCTCGCTCCGGCCCTCCTCGGTGTAAATCGCGTCACCCATCGTCAGCGATCGTTGGCGACTCTTTCCCAACACTCGATGTCCATGTCCATTGCCGTCATGTCACTTTTGCAAACTTGAAGCGAAGATGAAGTCGCCCTCTTGCCGCTGGCCAGTTTTAACACAGAAAGTTCTTCGGAAGGCTCTTAAGACTGTTCCTTCTCGTGTATTGCCGTCGCATTGTTCTCACCACTGCGCAGGCCTGGGCAGGGTTTTATGAGAAATCGGTGTTTGCCCATGCAGCACGTCTCACCCCTCTTAGCGCCACCGATGTTGTCCGAGAGAAAAGTAGAGTCCAGTACACAGCTTTTGGCAGAAAAGAAGTGGAACATAACATCCGACTCTGTTGTAGGGACTCCGGTCCGTATTTGTCCTCAGTATGATTGATTATGGCCGCAAGATAGTTTAAATTCAGAGTTTTCCTTCTCTTATGCGTATAGCGCAACAATGGACAGCCTCCGTATAGTTCAGTCTAAACAATTACACCCAAAAGGTTGACCTAGAGCTGAAGTATGGAAGTAACTGTTCAATTTCTGCCCAAACCAAGTTCCACCTCATAGAATAGAGAATTTCAATAATTGTAAAAACGCTTGATTCCATTGGTGAAGTTGAATTAAAAAGAATAAAAACTTCCAACAGATAATTTATTGTTAAAACAAATATATTTCGGAAAGCTTTTACAATCCTTGATCACTTCTGAGAAATAAATGAAACATTGAATAAGCTACATTGTATATGTTAGAAATTCAAATTAACCAAAAAAAAAAAAAAATATTGATCGAATTGAGTTCGCGAGACATGCGTAAGCGGAAAGCGTGTGAATTGCTTAAAGAAAGAAAGAAATATCATTTCCAAACCAGAGTAATATATATAAAGACATTTTTATGTTTAACATTCTTTTTATAGATACAAGTATTTAAGTAAATACTCTGTTTATAATAAACAGTATTAAATAACATTTACCGGCCTGATTATCCGAGAAATTTTCATAGAAAATATTCGTCCTCCGACAGGATTCGAACCTATATCCTATACGGAACCGTCACTTAGCCTGACGTGCCTTAACCAATTCGGCCACAGAGGATCGTTCGGTTAGCCATGTCGAATTTACTGCTTATAAACTTCAATCTTCCATGAACCTCTAACGTACATTCATAACTGCTCATGGCGTATCAAATGTAAACAAATGACGTCACACATTATGAAATGGACAAAGTCCGACAATTATTTAAAGACATTTTTATGTTTAACATTCTTTTTATAGATACAAGTATTTAAGTAAATGCTCTGTTTATAATAAACAGTATTAAATAACATTTACCGGCCTGAATGTCCGAGAAATTTTCATAGAAAATATTCGTCCTCCGACAGGATTCGAACCTGTATCCTATACGGAACCATC
>OZ038511.1:80925002-80927502 GCA_964036315.1 Acanthosepion esculentum | reverse complement strand
CTTCTTTGTGTGACCAATTTTGTAGTGACAACGATTGGCTTAATCATTTTGATCAGGATCGACTCAACAAAAGCCTAGCCAATCAAGTTAGCCGTTTCACAGAAGAGTGAGAATATAGAAAAACAAAACGAAACGAAACAAAACACGTGGGTTCTATGAGAATTGTGATTCTCGCTGTCATCATTGATTGCCATTGTGTGAGGACGGGGTCACTGTTAAATCTCACGTCTGGCAGATGAAGATTAAGAAGTGATTAAACACATAGATTGGGTGTTTTTGTCTGGTTACATTGGAAATACTTTAAAGGTTTTTCGCTTGCTGGTGTCACGTCGCCGATAGGTTATGATTTGAAAGGATTTACATTATAATCCAGGCCCGAGGATTATCAGATTAAGTTTTTTTTTTTTTTTTTTTTTGCTTCTTATAATCTGGTACTGAATGATTATTTGTAAAAGAAGTGGAGATTGACTGGAGAGAAAGGCTTTCGGTTAAAGAAAGAAGGAAATCGAACGTAAATATAGTAAGATTGAACGATGAATCATAGTCTTATGGTAAGCAGATAAATAAAGACAATGCAGACCCCTACAAAAAAAAAGACAGGTCAGAAGTCAAATAAAGATTTAAAAACTTTGAATGAAAGGTGAATAATATAGACGAACGCAGGAATGAAAGAAGAGAAAAACGGATGAAAGAAAAATTTGAAAAAAAATGAAAAATAATGTCTTCTACCACCTGCGTCCGTATATTTTGAGTATTTATTAAGGTTTGGTTTGTTTTGTTTTACGGCATATCAACACCTCAATGGGTTATTTAATGCCGACAAGATTTTTATTGCTGATAATATTTTTATCTATCTATCTATCTATCTATCTATCTATCTATCTCAGTATATATTGGTTTTGTTTGGTTTGTTTTACGGCATATCAACACCTCAATGGGTTATTTAATGCCGACATGATTTTTATTGCTGATAATATTTTTTCAAAAATGTATTGCTGATAATATTTTTTATCTATCTATCTATCTATCTATCTATGTATCTATCGCATTCTGTTCATGTCTATCTATCTATCTATCTATCTATCTATCTATCTATCTATCTCATTCTGTTCATGTCTATCTATCTATCTATCTATCTATCTCATTCTGTTCATGTCTATCTATCTATCTATCTATCTATCTATCTCATTCTGTTCATGTCTATCTATCTATCTATCTATCTATCTCATTCTGTTCATGTCTATCTATCTATCTATCTATCTATCTATCTATCTATCTATCTATTGCATTCTGTTCATGTCTATCTATCTATCTATCTATCTATCTATCTATCTATCTATCTATCTCATTCTGTTCATGTCTATCTATCTATCTATCTATCTATCTATCTCATTCTGTTCATGTCTATCTATCTATCTATCTATCTATCTATCTATCTATCTATCGCATTCTGTTCATGTCTATCTATCTATCTATCTATCTATCTATCTATCGCATTCTGTTCATGTCTATCTATCTATCTATCTATCTATCGCATTCTGTTCATATCTATCTATCTATCTATCTATTTATTTATCTATCTATCTATCTATCTATCGCATTCTGTTCATGTCTATCTATCTATCTATCTATCTATCTATCTATCTATCTATCTATCTATCGCATTCTGTTCATGTCTATCTATCTATCTATCTATCTATCGCATTCTGTTTAGTATCTTTCTATCTATCTATCTATCTATCTATCACAGCATATATGGGTTCGGTTTGGTTTGTTTTAAGCCATATCATCGTCAATGTGTTATTTAATGTCGACAAGATTTGTATTGCTGATAATTATTCAAGACATTTTTTATGTTTATACGTTCTTTTTATAGATACAGATATTTAAGTAAATGCTCTGTTTATAATAAAAAGTATTAATAAAAATGTCTTAAATAACTGTCAGACTTTGTCCATTTCATAATGAAGACGTCATTTATTTACATTTCGATACGCATTGAACAGATATGAATGAATGAGAGAAAATCATGGAGAATTGTAGTTTAACAACAGTAAAATCGACCTAAATAACAGAAACGTTTCAATCTGTGGCCCAATCGGTTAAGGCACGTCAGTCTATATAACGGTTCCGTGTAGGATACCGGTTCGATTGCTGTCGGAGGGCGCGTATTTTCTATGAAAATTTCTCGGACATCCAGGCCGGTAAATGTTGTTAATACTGTTTATTATAAACAGTGCGTTTACATAAATATTTGTATCTATAAAAATGTTTTAAATAATTGTCGGACTTTGTCCATTTCATAATGTATTGCCGATAAAAAATGTTTTCAAAAATGTGTTGCTGGTAATATTATTATTATTATTATTTTTTTAAAGCACTGATCGCTTTTCCGCAGATGACAAGACGAACGACGCATAAACTTCGTCTAGTTAACATAAAGGAGGAAATCAGTGGAATGTGACAAGAAATGAAGTGATATTTTCATTAGCAGGAGGTG
>OZ038511.1:80895002-80920002 GCA_964036315.1 Acanthosepion esculentum | reverse complement strand
TTTAGAGCGTTGGTGCGAACCCAGCGTGATCATAAATGAACAAGGCTGGCTACCTCAACTCGCAATCACGGTGTTTTGTGATATATATATATATATATATATATATATATATATATATATATATATTAGAGATAATATAATTAAAATATTAAAATAATATCTATTAATGACATTCTGTCGAAAACAAGACAAGTTTTCTTTGTTTTTGATATCGATTCATAACGCGTAAATCGCAATATGAAGTGTAGATCGGTAACCAAAGTAGATTGATGACACGTAGATCGCTAAGTAAAGTGTAGATCGCATACTAAATGTAGATTCATGTCGTAAAGATTACAATCCAAAATCGAAACATTTTTCAAGAGAAAGAAAAAGAGTTAATTAAGGAATTGTTGTGGCAGGATCCACCTAAATTGCATAGCGGAGTACCGACTATATAAATATGGTTGGTACCGGGAAGACAGAGGGACGAATCAAGAGATTCAACTAGAGACTCTGCCCGACTGCGACTTAGTCAACACATTCTCCAGGAACGGTCTTCCCAGGAATATACAAAAGACTATATGTAAATATTGTGTACACATTTTTGTTTCAATACATTTTTTTCTAAGTACATTTTGTGTTTGCATTATTATTCCATGCATTAGTCATGTTTCAACAGAAATAATGATGAAATGTTATTGTCACGGCTGAGAAATAAGAAGAAATATTAAAAGATTAAAGAAACAATACGAATAAAGAAATGGAGGAGGTCCAAATCAGAAATGGAATATCGGTGTATCCAAATGATTCTTTGTCTTGCTTAAATCTAAGAAATAAAAATAAATAAGAACAAAGGAAAGCAAGAATAAAAAATAAACAAGAATGTAAAAGAAAGTAATACAATAAAAAAAAGATCGAATTAGGACGAAACTGAAAAAAAAAAATAAAATAATTTTAAAGATCGTAAAGAGGTTTAATATAAAAGTGACGACACAAATAAGACGGACTAAACAGAAAACTGAGAACATCAATTCGGGGTAAAGCCAGACATGTTGGATTCCTGTTGTTGTTTTTTTCTTCCAGAATTTGTAACTGTTATTTACAATCTCGCCAATTCCGACGAGGAATCCTTTTAGCAGTTTCTGTCGATTTTCGCTATCAAGATGTCCGCTGGGTTCAGCGTTATTCGATACTCGAGAAGAACTGTATAAATATCCGGATTTCGCCAAAACACACATACCAAAGACGTTTCGTCATCGTATAGAGAATGCTTATCGAAATAAGACCATTCAACCAGGTTTTCGTTCGTAGCTGGGCGGAAACGTTAGTTTATCAAGTATTGTCTGAATTAAGTCACGCTTAATCTATTATACTCATAGAACTGTTTTTAGAGTTCTTTTGTCTTTCCCCCTGACCAAGTCGGTTTTCAAAATCTTACGATAGTTCAAAAATATAGCTTTTCTTTGCTTTTTATGTTATCGCATATACCAAAGACGTTTGAAGTTGTTACTGCCATATTTTTCAAGAGAACTAAAGACATTCTTAGAATATGTTTTTAGAATATTATTAAATTGTTCGGAAAATAATGTCCAATTATAGAACAATAATGTCTTTAATCGCTCAAAATAGGAACTCTGAACATCTATACCATTCTGCCATCGAGTTACAAGGTTACTTATGCCTTTACGATAAAACCCTAAGGATTTGTACGCCAAGTCAGCCTCTGCATCTTTTTTGCCAAAAAAAGAAAAAGAAAAAAATCTTTTAAAATCTGTCTATATTTCTGAGATGAGGTATTGTAATTATTTACACTATTTTCAGCATTCGAACTGTTCTCTTCATCTTCATTGCCATATACACGACGTTTCAGCCGTTGTACGACCCAGGCTTCTTCAGGATCTCTCTATGTTTCTCAGATGAGCCACTTGTAACTATTTACACTTTACTTTCTTCGGACTGTTGTTATCTTTATTGCCATAGTCACAACGTTTCGACCGTTGTACGACCCGGCCTTGTTCAGGATCTGTCTATATATCTGAGATGTGGTATTGTAACTATTTACACTATTTATATTGTTCGGACTGTTTTCCGCATCTTTATTGTCGTATTCACGACGTTTCAGCCATTGTACACTACGGGCTTCTTCACTCGTCTGCAGTTACTCTCTCACAGACGCGACGTTGCCTCGCTCTGTCTTTTTTACAAATACTTTCACGGTAATTGCTCCGAGGAGCTGCTTTCGCTGGTTCCTAGGTGTCATGAATTTAAACGTCCCACAAAGCTGGCATCCCGTTCCCACCCCTTCACCGTTGAAACTGTTAGATGTAGACGTCTTTTCTACTCCAATAGCTTCATGTCTCGCACATCTCGCCTGTGGAACTCCCTTCCTTATTCCTGTTTCCCTGACAAATACAATCTCCAACTATTTAAGTGTAACGTCAATCGACATCTCCAGTTGCCTTGATCTATCCACTTCCCTTCTCCACATCCTTTTACCTTTCATTCCTATCTGCTCTCGCTCCAAATCTTCTGTAACCACCTTGCCTTGATCGATCGACTATCTTTCTCCACATCCTCTCCTTTACCACTCCTATCTGCTCTTCCTCCAAACCTTCTGTAACCCCTTGCGTGCTAGTGGCTTCCAGCCTTGCTTGGGGTGATAAGCTTTAAAAAAGTTTAAAAAGATATATGTTGGAATTTCGAACCGAAACCTATATTTAGTCCAAGGACAAATGGCCCAGTGTATTAAAGCGTTGGTTGAAATAATACAAAAATGACTTGGCCCAAAGAAGTGAGAGTTCAATCCTTGGCCTCAGTAGAGGAAACTCGGAGAGTTGAGTAGCTAAAGCGAAACTGAGATATCCAAAAAATACATGGAAATGAATATTTAAACTAAACTTTTGATTATTTAGTCTTAGTAACTGTTATGGTCCAGGTTAGGACCAAGGAAGAACAACACGAACACAAGAGTGGAAATAACGAAGATATATTACACGGAATAATAATACAAGATGTGGAAGGTGTTAGTATGACTGTCAGTCTGGTTTGGAATGAACTACTATACGTCTCTCTCTCTTGAGAGGCGTAGTATACATAGTGTCAGGAAGAGTTCATTCTGTAGTTAGAGGTAAGGACCCATAACACTATGTATCTAAGTCCTTTTTCTATCTATCTGTCTATCTATCTATCTATTGCTATGGTCCAGGTTAGGACCAAGGAAGAACTACACGGACACAAGAGTAGAAATAACGAAGATATATTACACGGAATAATAATACAAGATGTGGAAGGTGTTAGTATGACTGTCAGTCTGGTTTGGAGTGAACTACTATCGGCTCGACTCGAGTCTTCTCTCTCTCTCTCTCTCTTGAGAGGCGTAGTATACATAGTGTTAGGAAGAGTTCATTCTGTAGTTATAGGTAAGGACCCATGACAGTAACTAATCAACAGACTGAAAAATTTAAGATAAGCACAGACCCCATCATTTACTCACGTTTCAGTTACATTCTCTTCACGCGCGCTAAGTTTTACTCACTTTGTTGAGTTGATTACTAGGACAACCTAATTCTCAAGGTAAACAACATTGGTACAATGAGTTGTTTTTGTAATTTTATACTTAATATGCGTTTTTTAAAACTAACTTTGAGAAGACAGACATGCCCTCGAATTATTTTTAAATTCGAAAACATTTTGTCTTTTCTTTTTCTTTTCTTAAATCGCACGCTACTCTTAGTGTTGCAATAGATTGTAGATAACCACAGATATAACAAGGTAGCGACATGGAAGATATGCCAGAAGCACAAAATAGAAACCACTGAGATATAGTATGAACTCAAACCAGACACAGTTACCCAAAATAACGATGTAACTATCCTCTGGGACATGTCAATTCAAACTGACATGAAAATTGTTGTGTTGTGGCACAATAGTAAAAAGAAGAAAATCAAGTCGAGGTTGATTTTAGGAACAAGTGTATTTAACATCACAGATACAAAGGTAGGAAACGGGTACTACTCAGCTAGGCAGTTGTAGTACTGTCGCTGCTTACACACCCCGGGTAAGTATTACTGGCACTATATATAGTGAGAACCGGTGTAATTCCCTTGTGTTAGAAAGGCCGGTGTAACACCCCCCCCCTTGAAAATATCCCGTCTGCGGATTAATATCGTTTTTGTTTTGGGTTCACCCTAATCAACTCCGTTGATTTCCGTTTTCTTTTTGACCTCCTATTCTCAGGAGCTGTCTCTGATATGGGCACCTGAAAAGTATCAAACACTGTGTCCATGATGTCCTCCTCGGGCGATCTGGTCACCTCACTGTTCGAGTATCTTTTCCGGATTTGGTTAGTGTGACGTTTCTGCACGAAATCTGGTCCCTTAATCATATAGACCATGTTGCCTATTTGTTTCTCAATAGTGCCGGACTCCCAAAAGGTCCTATTATTTCTATGAATCTTGTAGAAGACTCTTTCGCCAACTTTATACCGTTATTTTGTTATCGGTTTTTTGAGGTTTGGCCTATCCTGGTTTGGTAACAACTTGTGGAAAATTGATCTAACCTTGCGTCCGAACATGACCTCAGCAGGTGTCTTCGACGTTTCGATGTTTGCATTCGGAGTGACCCTGTAAACTTGTAAGAACTGTTGGTTTGACTTATCCGTCGGTGATCCACTAGCTTTTCTCAGGGCTCTCTTGAACGTATCTACGAATCTCTCCGCTTGCCCATTACTTCTTGGGTGGTATGGTGGAATGGTTATATGCTCGATTAGATAATCCTCGCAGAAATGTTTAAATTCGGTAGACGTGAATTGCGTTCCATTGTCTGTGACAATGCAGTCTACAACTCCAAACCTAGCGAATAGTTCATACAGGAAGTTGATAGTTGCCTCGGATGTGGGGTTCTTGTATTTCAGTACTTCCGGCCACTTAGATAGACTGTCTATAACAATGAGATAGTAGAAACCATCTAACGGTCCTGCAAAATCTAAGTGAATCCTCGACCAAGGTCGGTCCGGTTTTTCCCACGATCCGAATTGAGGCGGAAGAGCTTTCATAGCTAATGCGCATCCTCTACACTCCCTGACTTTTTCTTCTATATCCTTATCCATGTTTGGCCAGAAAACGAAAGAGCGCATAAGGCTTTTCATTCTTGATATGCCTGGATGTCCTACATGGAATTCCTTGAGCATTCTTTTCTGTAATGTCGTAGGAATTACGACCCTGTCGCTATATAACAGGACGTTATCACAAATTGAATAAATTTCCTCATCCAGTTGGTTACTGTTGATTTTTTCTTTCGTGCTTATAATAAATTCGTCCACCTCTGCCTTACTCTTAATCTCATCAAGCATTACTGGAAGTTCTCTTATCGTGTCACATAAAGTATTTTTTACTTCAACTTCCGCTTGAATGGCTGCTATTACCATATCCTCCAATGATTCTGTCTGCTTAGGTATTAACCTTGATAAGCCGTCTGCATGACCAAGTTTTTTTAGATGGTACATACTCCATTTGAAAATTGTAATTCAGAAGAATGTACCCCATCTTTGGAGTCTATTCGCCGTATGTTGTGGTAGTCCCTTTTTCGATCCAAAAATCGTTAGTAAAGGTTTGTGATCTGTTTGTAACAGAAATTGTCTACCGTGCAAGAAACGATGAAATTTCTTTACTGCGAATATAATGCTTAGCGCCCCTTTCTCGATTTGCGAGTAGTTCTTTTCAGCTGGTAAAAGTGAACGGGATGCATGGGCTATGGGTTTTACTTTTCCATCATCCATTTTGTTTAGTATGCATGCACCTATGCAATAGGCACTGGCATCGCTTGCAACTATAATATCACGCTTGGGATTATAATGTGCCAGAAACAAGTCAGACGCTAATATATCTTTAATTTCCTGAAATGCTTCTTCGCACTCTTGCGTCCAGACCCATTTTTGGTCCTTCCTTAACAGTTCATTTAAGGGTGATCTTAGTTTATGCATATTTGGCACGAATACATTGTAATAATTCGCCAAACCTAAGAAACTTTGTAGAGACGCAATATTTTCTGGAGCAGGCATGTCCCTTATTTCACTCGATCTATCTGGATCCGGCCTTCTTCCATGTTCATCGATGATTTGCCCCAAGTATTTTATTTTTTCCATGAAAAAAGTACATTTTTCCTGTTTCAGTTTAAATCCATAATCCTGGATCCTTTTGAATACTTGGTTTACATGAGTTTTGTGTTGTTCTTTGCTAGCGCTGTTCATTAACACATCGTCCAGGTACCCTACTGCGAAGTCCAACCCACTTAACATCATGTCCTTTGTTTGCTGAAAAATTGCAGTGGCGACTTTGACCCCAAAAGGAAGTCTGTTAAACTTGTACAATCCCTTATGGGTATTGATGCATAGCAGCTTTGAACACTCCTGATCGACTGGGATTTGTAAATACGCGTCACTGAGGTCGATTTAAAAAAAAATATTTCCCTCCACTCAGTTTCGCGAATATTTCTTCAGGGCTTGGAAGGGGATAATGGTGATCCTTTAATGCATTGTTTAAACCTGTTGAGAAATCGGCACAAACCCTAATCTCCTTGCTCTTCTTTTTGATGTAAACTGTTGGCGTAGCCCACTCACTGTGATCAATTTTTTCGAGAACACCCATGTTTTCGAGTCTTTCTAATTCACCGTCTATTTGTTCTATAGCGACGAATGGAACATTTCTTTTCTTTTTGAACACTGTTTATTTTCTTTGACTTCAAATTTTGCTACCGCTTTTGTACACCTTCCAAGACCGCCTGTAAATACGTCTGGAAAATTCTCTTTTAACTCCCTCTTAAGTTTTTCTGTCTCCACATTCGAATCCTCAACTTTTTGACAAAAAGAGCTTAAAGGCAGATCCCATAGTCTAAATTTTTCGAACAGATCAGTTCCAAAGAGGTTATTTGATTTTCGCATGACAAAAACTTTTGCTTTTTCGGTCTTATTCTGAAAAGAAATATTCGTCAATAATTCTCCTTCGAAGGTGATTTTTTCTGACGCTTCTCGCCGTTTTATGTGATTTAATCATAGTGGGTCTCCCAAGCTTCTTCCATGTCTGTACATTAATGATGGAAATATCAGACCCACTATCAAGCTGTAGTCTTACTTTCTTTTTAAACATTTTGACCTGTACAAATTTCCGGATATTTCGTTCTTCAGGTTCAATTTTCGTGAGTTTAATGGATGTCTTCTTTCTACCAGATTTTTCCCTACATTGTGATGCCTTATGCCCCTTCTGGTAGCAGTTGTCACATTGTTTGAATTTGTAGGGACACTCATTGTACCAATGTTTATCTCCACACCTCCAACACGGTCCAGGTGGATGTTTTCCCTGTTTTTTCCTCTGGTTATTTTTTGAAGTCAAATTTTTCTTCTGATGGACCTTTTTAATGTGCGACACTCCGCTTTCCTCTATGTCACGACTGTCCTGTTTCAACGCAACAAACCGTTCACAGTCTTCCGCTAAGCTTTGTAGTTTTAAATTCGGCTCGTTTTCGAGTTTATTTAAAACACGACGCCTGATCTCAGCGTCTTTACCTAAAACCAGCCCTTGCACAAATATTAAACATTTAAAATTATCTGATGATAATTCCTCCAGTTTAAAGTCGTCGCAATGCTTGTTTACAATACTTGCATAAGTAGTGTAATCACCTTCCTCTCTTCTAGTGACATTCATACACTTATATCTCCTGTGAAAAAGAGAAGTTTTTGTAGAAAACAGTTCTGTTAGTAGAGTAACTGTCTCTTGGAAGGATAAAATTCACGAACTTTGTATGCTCGGCAGTTCCCAATTTTCTTAGCAGAAACCTAACTTTTTTAGCGTCTGTCCATGTACCGCAATCCGATACAAAAATATCCTCATATCTTCTATAGAAATGAGCAAACGTGACATCGTCTTCTGGATTATAATTGAAACTTTCAATAGCGTTCCACACAGCCGTCTGTGAGAATGCGTTATGATTCTCGTTTGCATTCGTTAACTGTGTTGCCTCCAGAAGTTTCCTCTGTTCCTCCTGTGTTTTCATAAAGATTTCTTCGACGCGTTTCTGTTGTTGTAACAGTCTTTCTTCAAATCTTTCTTCCTTTTTTCTTTGGGCATTCTGTTGCTCCAAAAACTCTTTTTTAAATTTCTCCTCACTTTCAAGTTGTCGTTGAAGGTGTTGCTTTTGCAACGCGAGACTTTGTTCCGTTTGAAATTTGAATAATTGAAGAAGAGACTCTCTTAATTCTGCGTCCATGGTACGAATTCAATTTACGCACCATACAGTTTACACTTGTATTAAAAAATCAGTTTTCACAAGGCTTGCTTAATAAAATTAGTTTGCTCAACTAATACATAAACAAGAAATATATTATTTCTTAGCCAAAAAGTCAATCCAAGTTTTTCTCTGTTACAAAAAAATCATTTTGCAAATGTCATTTGTTGCATGCGGTATTTCTCGTAAAAAAAAAATCCGTCGCTTTAAGGAGTGTCGACTAATGGGAAAGTCACAATTTTTTTTTTCAACCTCTTTGTGGTTTTGCACAAATATGACTCGAATATTTAACAGTCTTTGTTAAGGACAAATGACTTACGCGAATATATATTTTTCACCCGACAAATCATTTAACTTTGAAGTGGAGAAAAAAAAAATCTTACCGTGAAAACAAACTCTGGTTTCTTGTGAAAAAAAGCAGTGAACCTTTTTTTTTTTCGAAACACTTGGTGTCAGTATTTTCAATTATTTTAATAATTGACCATATTATTCGCGTTCTCACGCTGTAGACTTTTGGTAGCAAGTTTTTGGTTGTTTTTTTTTTTGTTGTTTTTTTTACGTCGCCAAATTACTATTGTAGTAATTAATTTGCTATTAATCCTTGCGTATCCAAATATCTGTTTGAAATGACGAAGGTGTTTTGCCGTAAAAATCTTGCGAATCCTTGTATTTCAATCACTTTAGGTGATTGTCTGCAGTGATATCGTTTCGATTCCGACGTCGTCAATCTGTTGTGTCGTGGCACAATAGTAAAAAGAAGAAAATCAAGTCGAGGTTGGTTTAAGGAACAAGTGTATTTAACATCACAGATACAAAGGTAGGAAACGGGTACTACTCAGCTAGGCAGTTGTAGTACTGTCGCTGCTTATACGATGTTTAGCAACACGCCCACGTGTTTCGAATGTGGCACAAGGCCGGTTTAATGTGGGCTTTCCGAGCCCGTAGGCTCGGGCAAAAATTGCCCTTAGAAGCCGTATAAACGGGATCGGGGTGGTCAACGGAGCCTCGTCGCTGCTTATACACCCCGGGTAGGTATTACTGGTACTGTATATAGTGAGAGCCGGTGTAATTCCCTTGTGTTAGAAAGGCCGGTCTAACAAAAATAAAAGCCAAATGACCTGATATTATCATAAAAGACAAAAAATTCAGGAAGTGTATACTTATTGACATAGCATTACCATCTTTGGGAAACACCTCCATAAATGATATCGAGAAATTGTCCAAATACAAGGACCTGGAGATGTACATTAACAGGATATGAAGGATAAAGACTGAGATGGTACCAATAGTAATTAGAGTTTTGGGCCACGTGAGAAAAGAATGGACAATTTTACTAAAGGGTCCAAAGTAACATCAACATGAAGATTGCTCAGAAGATTGTCCTACCAAGAATATCCTATATGTTAAGAAAAGTGCTCTCAGTTGAATGACAATTCTTCGATATGGGCTAAGGTACATACTTTGGACACCGCTCTACTGGAGATAAACAGGAAACATAATATACACAAATAATAATAATAATAATAATAATAATAATATGTGGCACATGGGAACATCAACAATCCCTGTTGTAGTTGGAGCCCTTGGACTGGTTGGAAAAGATTCCAGTAGAGTAATTGAAGGGATCCCTGGAAGTCCATGCCTCAAAGAGATACAAAAAATTATTCTGACAAGTACAGCCCACACTTTACGAAGGGCTTTATCTATGTAATAATTTTTTTTCAGTGGAAAAATATCGCCAGATATCAAAGAAAATAATAATAATAATAATAATAATAATAATAATAATAATAATAATAATAAAGACAAAATGTGCCTTCTTATTGACATGCCAGTTTATGCAGACTGCAATGTATCAATTTGATCTTTAAAAAACTAGCAAAACACAAGAATCTTGCAATCGAAATTGCAAAAATGTGGCGCTTGAGGACATTAACAATCCAGCTATAGTTGGAGCCCTCTGATTGTTTGGAAAATATTCCAATAGACTCATTGCAGGAATACCTGTTAGTCCATGCCTTAAAGAAATACAAAAAAATGTTCTCACAAATACAGCACGCACCTTACGAGGGGCTTTATCTATGTAGAATATGTATGATTTTTTTCAAAACAGCTCAGTGGAAAATGTCATGATGCCATTTCTGAAATTAGGTCTCTGGTCGGGACCCGGAAAGAAATGAGTATACACCAGAAACCAAATAAATAATAATAATAATAATAATAATAATAATAATAATAATAATAATAATAATAATAATAATAATAATAAAATGTGGCACATGGGAACATCAACAATCCCTGTTGTAGTTGGAGCCCTTGGACTGGTTGGAAAAGATTCCAGTAGGCTGATTGAAGGGATCCCTGGAAGTCCATGCCTCAAAGAGATACAAAAAATTGTTCTGATAACTACAGCACACACTTTACGAAGGGCTTTATCTATGTAATTATTTTTTATTTTATTTTATTATTTTATTATTTTTTATTTATTTGCAGTGGTTAGTGTCATGATGCCATTTCTAACCTTAGGTCCCTGGGCAGGACCCGGAAAGAAATGTGTAAACGCCAGATATTAAAGGAAATAAAAAACATAATAATAAATTTTTATCTGAAATAGAAAAAAATGTGATTAATTTTAATGTGTATAGATCACATACAAAGAAAAACATTTTCAACCGAAACTGCTCAGTTACTTCATGAGAAATACTTACACTTACTTGAGACTTGGTAATATAGATGTATCAAACGGCAGGGCAAAATAAGTCATAACAAAATAAAACATTATTCCAGTAGTTGTAGGAGCACGAGGAATGATTAAACAGCAAAATATAATAATTAAAAAAATAATTTTGATAATAACCTAAAATTAATATCTGGAAAAAGAGAAGCTGGTTTTGTGTGTTCCCAGCCGGAGTAGGAATTAGCGTTGTGCATTTTGTGTAGGAAAAGTCATTTTATACTGTCGCTTTTGTCAGACCCGAGGTGTTTATCTTGAGATTAAGAAGAAGAAAAAAGAAATATGTTGGTAATATGAAATAACTTTGACAATGTACCTGCTAAATAAAACAATCGCTTGTCGCTGAAGCATTTAAAGGTGTTTTGCCATTCGACGGGAGATTTATAAAAAGGTAGAGAGTAAGAGAAAACAAAAAGAACAAGAAGATAAACAGTGAGATAAGACATCGATGGAAAAGACGAAAACTCGATTTCCTGGTGGGCGAAGGTGTGGGAACCAATGTGAAGATCGGAAGCGAGAAATATTTTACGAAATTGTCAAAAATAAAATTAAAAGCGGGTCAGCTCGGTGATAACAACGCGATGGCATATATCTATTAAGACAACGAAAAAAATATAAATAAATAAAATGTCTCACTCAGGCACTTCTAATTATATCTCTAAATGGACGAGTAAAACTATTTCGCTCAGTTTTATCTTTACATTGCTTCTGAGTGACACGATCAATGTCTTTCATTTTTTACTTTGGTGTTGTTTCGTTTTCACGCATTTTCCACGCGTTTTCCCAAAAGTTGAACACTTCACTTTCTTCCTCTCGTATACATATCTACGATACAGTATGCTCGGCCGAAATTCCCCGTATAAAAAAGTGTCGGGTAGCTGTTTCCTGAGGCGAGACGCTGCCCTTCGACATAGCCTCGTCTGGAGATCCTCTCTGCCAGGAGGCAGAGAGCTTGACCAGCATAGCTGGAGACGGTTCGCCGACTGCAGGGTATCTACCAACCGCTCCACGCGGTCTGATGTGGCACAAAGCCGAATTTAATGTGAGATATACGAGTCCGTAGTCTTGGCTAAAAAAAATTCCCGTAGACCCCGTATAAAACCGGGTTGGGGAGCTGTTTCCCGAGACAAGATTCTGCCCTTCGACATAGCCTCATCTGGAGTCCTCTCGGCCCGGAGACAGAGAGCTTGACCAGCACAGCTGGAGACGAATCTGTAACTGTAGCCCAACATACAGTATTTACTACTGTATTTATGGGACTGTGGACACGCTCATTATCGCCTGTGGGTATGCTACAACAATATATACAGTATATACAGCATGGTACACTTACGAAGAATAGAATTGATAGCGCTCTTTCTCAAAGGCAATAATATTAATATATACAGCTAGACAATACAATATTATATTTATTTTAAATATTAAAATGTACACCACAACTTGTTAAAATTTATTTACCTTGTGTATATAGTGGAAAAGGAGTTTTTATTTATGCAGTGATCATATAGTGGGGACTCAGATTTGTTTATTATTCTGAGTAAAAAAAACTATGAAGTTCTTCTCATACTTAGTTTTGTATGCTTCCTTTTTACACCTTCTTTCAGTTCCGATGCCATGATGAGGGTAAAACAATTAATATATTAATCAATTTAACAAAAATAATATATTTCTCACAGGTACTTTCCCACGCACGTTGCATCTAAAGTCCGAATATATATATATACAGACAAAGGAAAGTCGTGGCTCTTGGGGGCACAATCAGTTGGGTTTTGACTAGTTGGATGAGTATCAGCATTGAATTTGTGAGTAGCGACGCTATATCGAGTTTATTCAGTTTCATCTTCGTCACCGAGTCCAGTTAGTATGATGCTTCGTCACCGAGACCCGTTGGTATGACGCTTGCGTTGTATCGCAACAGTCCGGGTTCGAATCTCGGTAGTGGATGCGCACTGCTGATGAATTCGCTGCATTCTTCCTGATCAAAGTGTAGTATATGTTTTCCTCGTCTTTAAGGGTAATGCTAATATTAGCCATTTCCTTATAAAATACAATCGGTATTCATTGACCGAGCAGCCAGGCTCCTCCATTTTAACTTTTCTTTACTCCATAATCATCGGGCTAGGAACAAAGTGTAGTATCTGTTCTCCTCATCTCTAATAGTAATGGTAATATTAGCCCCCAAGCACTTAGCTTCCTTGTCTAAGGCAAATCTTTGTCATTTGTTATTTTAAACTGGATTTTAATATTTATTTAATCTGTAAGGAGGAGTAGATAATCCTTTTCCATTTTGCCTTTCTTAAGGGATTTAATTCAGTCATTTTCAGCCTCTCTAAAAAAAATAGCAGATTCTTCAGAAATCGTTTTAAATGAAAACTGTACCGCTAATCTTCTTTGGGGATGCTAACCCAACATTTCATATATTCAAATTTCACAACTTGATTAAAATTTTAAGTGCACCTACCGAGTTTTAGTTATTCTATAAGTGCGAACGGCAGTAAAGAAGAAGAAAAAAGGGGGTTGAGAATCTCTGCCCTATTTGGTAGAATGCGAATCATTTTTGTAATCGTTTGACGTCAAATAGGAGAATAAAGCTGCTGAGAAGCAAGGGGTTGACTGATTGATTTGTTTAACGGCACAGCAACACGTCTATGGGTCATTTAATACCGAAATTTAATTTTCTTGTGAGCTTTGAAGAAATAAAAATATGATATATGTTAATTTGTTATCACAGATAAATACATAGCAGTGATTGGTTGATTAATTGATTTTGTTTAGCGGCACAGCAACACCTCTATGGGTTATTTAATGCAGAAATTTACATGTTTTGAACAGAATTTTATGGCTTCAACTAAATATATTTTCAATGCAATTGTGTGCCTTCAACTATAGATAAAATATATTGTTGGTCATTTTAAAATAAATATATATTGTTGGTCATTTTACTATAAATATGTATTGTTGGTCATTTTACTATAAATATATATTGTTGGTCATTTTACTATAAATATGTATTGTTGGTCATTTTACTATAAATATATATTGTTGGTCATTTTACTATAAATATGTATTGTTGGTCATTTTACTATAAATATATATTGTTCGTAATTTTTTTAATAAATAATATATTACTGGTATTTTTACTATAAATGTATTTTTATACTTTCATAGTGTTTTGTTTTTGTTTGAGGTGTTCACTATTTGCCCATAGCTGGGACCCTAACAGGTCCTACCACCCCGGATATGGGTGGACCTCGGAACAAACGGCAGTTAGGAGGTGGTAACCCTCTACTCAAAACCTCCAATTTTTCGATCAGTGGCATTGCTACAGAAAGTGAACGAAACATTATTGAAGAGAAAGGACACGAAAAGAGGTTACAAAAAAGGAAGATGACCACTGACTTTTCAATTAAATATTTTCCACCCTACAATTTATTTCCCACGCACGAATCATCTCAAGTCTCTCAGTGATTTATCATTATTTCCGTGGAACGTGTTCACATTAACTACATTCCTTTCCCACAATCTGCTACTTTGATGAACCGACTCTCATGTGAATGATTTCCAGGTAACTACAATTTTAACCTGTTCAAGTCTAAAATTAACCGTTATCTTCACCACATTTCCCCATAAACTCTGCCTCTTAAACTGTAACCCATTAACTCGTGTTGCTCTTGGGCCTTGTAAAGAATGAACGTCATTGCAAAATAGAATTTAGTCTATGCAGTTCCATTCAGCTTCTTCTCCACAGTTTTCTTTATGATGATCTTCATGTACGTTACGCATATCATTCTTGGGCGTCAAAGTGTAGCATCTAATGATAATGATAATAATAGCCGTTTCCTTATAAGGAAACATTCGGCATTCATTGACCGAGTAGCCAGTGCTATTCCGGTTAAGCATTTCTTCACTCCGTGGAGATCGGACTGGGGTCAAAGTGTAGCATCTGTTCTACTCATCTCTATTTGTAATGGTAATATTAGCCGTTTTACTTATAAAGAAACATTCGACATTCACTGAGTAAACAATGCTACTCGAGTTACGCTTTTCTTCACTCCCTGGACATCGGACTGGGATCAAAGTGTTGTATCTGTTCACTTCATCTCTAATGGTAACGGTAATATTAGCCGTTTCATTATAAAAATACACAAAATGAATCGGTATTCATTGACCGAGCAGCCAGTGCTACTCTAGTTTCGTTTTTCTTCACTGCATGGCCCCGGCTGTGATCAAATTTTAGTATCAATCAACCGCCTTCGGGTCGACACACTACATTTTGTCTCTCATTTATTTTCCGTCTTCTTCTTAAGTGGATGATGAATAGTTTTCCACCTTACAACCCGTTTCCCGCAGCTGAAACGTCGCAAGTCTCATGCTGTTCTATTGCTCTATCCATGAAAGCTGTTCAGACGAACTACATTCCTTAGTTCCACCAACTCCCAAAAGAACGCTTCTACGATCTTGGCCTGTTTAAATGTAGGCCCAATCATTATCGTCCTCACATATCCCCAAAAATGTGTCTCTTTCTCTGTAACCGTCTACCTCGAGTGGCTCTTAGGCTTTATACAGTGTGAATGTCATTGTAAAAAAAATGTAGAGCCGTGAGTCCCACCCGTCTTCTCCATTCCTCACTGTCCAAGACATGTATCCGCTGTTCTGCAACTGTTTTCTCTGTGATCATCTCCATGTACGTTACACAGATCATTCTTGAACGTATTCTCCTGATTCATCCATGCTCAAGTTCAGTGTTTCCCAACCGGTGCGCCCAGGTGCATAATGCGCACAGAAAGGTAGACAGGTGCACCCCAAGTTAACAGAAGGATAATTTATTAATTACTTTTATATTTAAAACTCTTTATAGACACCAAGCACATGGCTTCCATGTCGAAGTCAAGTCTTTGTCATTTGATATTTAAAACTCGTTGCTAAATTTCTTAATCTTTAAGAGGGAGTGGCTAATCTTTTTTCCTTTTGCCTTCCTTAAGGGATTTAAATCACTCATTATCGGCTCTTCTTAAAAAACAAAGAATAGCAGATTCTTCCTAAATCCCATTAACAGGAAACATCGACGTAGTATAATGGTTAGAAAGATTGTGTCGCTAAACTGAGTTCGCTTCTCACTAGGTGCCACATGCTTTTGGCCTTGTGCCATATCTACACTCAGAAAATCACCATAAATCCCTTTGAATGAAAACTCTACCACTAATCTTCTTTGGTAATGCTAATGAGAGTAGATTTATCACATAAAGGGCCCAACATGACCCCAAATTGTCGAAGCTGAACAAGCACATGTTTCACACAAACATACTGAAATATACAATGTAATGTCTTCAGTTCAGTAGACTTTATTATTTTCCTATTTTTAAAACTCATCACGATTTTCTCCTCATTAAAATTCAAAATGCACCCGGAGTTTTAGCTATTCGACAAGTGCGCTCTGATGGCAACTGCTCTATCGAGCTACGTTCACTGGTACCCCAACTGTATGAATTTAAGCGTGCTACTAGGTTGACATCGCGGTCCCACCGTTTCACTGTCGAAACAGTTAAATGCAATTGCTTCTTCTACTCCAACAGATTCTTATCTCGCATTTCCCAACAGTGCAGCTCCCTTCCACCTACTTGCTTCCCTGGTGGCTATGATCTTTAAAAATTCAAATGTAATGTCTATCGACATCTTCTGATGCCTTGATCCCGATCCCCGTCCTTCTCTTTAATTCATTTCTCAAACCTCCCTCTTTTTTCTTGCTCTCACTCTCTGTACCTACTTAATAAAAAAAAAAAAAATTAAAAAAAAATTCTTACTTCACAAGACTTTATAATTTTCCTATTCGCAAATTTCATGACTAATTTTTCGTTATTAGTATTTAAAGTGCCCCCCCCCAGACGTTCCGCTATTCTACAAGAGCGCGGTGAAGTATAATAAAAATATACAAATGTTGACACTGTTCGAGACATACCGAAAGACACATCTCCAAGGGGGCGGTTGAAACAGTGAAAAAGAATAAAAAAAGATTATCTGTTTGAGTTTGTCAAATACTCGCAAATTCTACTTAGCAGACATTTTATCATTGATAAAACAAAAAGAAAATGGCTGACAGTATCTTATTTCATACAAGGGAGATTAGTTTTTAGGCGCGGATTAAATAATAATAATAATAATAACAACAATGATAATAATAATTATAAATCCAGAAACAATTGATCATCTTCTATCAGGTTGCACGATATTGGCACCCACTGAATATAAAACCCGGCATGACAGAGTGGGCTAATATCTGCACTGGAAAATTTGCAACTCCTACGGGAAGGAAACTGAAAGAAATTGGTACGAACACCACCCTGACCCGGCTACGGAGATAGGACCTGTTACAATTCTATGGGACTACACAATATACACTGACAGAACAATCAAAGCCAACCGCCCAGACATAGTTATTAAAGACCACAAACAAAATAAGTGCCTCCTTATTGATATGGCAGTCCCTGCAGACTGCAATGTATCTTTGAAGATATTCGAAAAGCTGTCAAAATACAAGGACCTTGAAATAGAAATCTCAAAAATGTGGCACATGGGAACATCAACAATTCCTGTTGTAGTTGGAGTTTTAGGATTGGTTGGAAAAGATTCCAGTAGAGTAATTGAAGGGATCCCTGGAAGTCCATGCCTCAAAGAGATACAAAAAATTGTTCTCACAAGTACAGCCCACACTTTACGAAGGACTTTATCTATGTAATTATTATTTTATTTTATTATTATTTTTTTGCAATGGAAAGTGTCATGATGCCATTTCTAACCTTAGGTCCCTGGACGGAACTCGGAAAGAAATGTGTAAACGCCAGATATCAAAGAAAATAATAATAATAATAATAATAATAATAATAATAATAATAAATCCGAAATGATGTTATGTTACCAACGTTTCTCCAACAGAATCTATTAAAAGTGTTTCCAACATTTCGAAAGAATCACGTTTTCTCAGTAACAGTTCAATATGAGCAGGTATATCGCGAATGCGCATGCGTGCACGTCGGCCATTTTTACTTGAAAGCAATCAATCAAGGCACGATATTCTATTAGGGTTCTTGATAAAGAGAAATGAGTTCAGTGACCTGCGTCGTTGATCGTTTCTTCTACGAGTAGTTCGATCAAAGATTTGCATTTTGATGCAACCAATCACAGGGGAAATAGAGACGGAGAGAGACTGATCGGAGAGATTTCGGGACACAGAAAGACGAATTGTAATTCAAAAATAGATCAATTGATCGTCAAAAGAATACATGATTTTGCACGTAACGAACGAATATACACGCACACACACACATATATAAATAGGTAAATCGATATCTATATATCTATCTCTGTCAGTCTATCTATCTATCTATCTATCTATCTATCTATCTAGATAAATAGATAGAATAATTAAGGTAGGCATGTAGATAGATAGACATACAAGAAGAGGCTGAGATAGATAGATAGATAAGAAGAGGATGAGATAGATAGATAGATAGATAGATAGATAGATAGTTGGCTGAGATAGATAGATAGATAGATAGATAAGATGCAGATATAGATAAGAAGTGGATGAGATAGATAGATAGATAGATAGATAGATAGATAGATAGATAGATAGATAGATGGCTGAGACAGATAGGTGGCTGAGATAGATAGATAGATAGATAGATAGATAGATAGATAGATAAGAGGCAGATATAGATAAGAGGATGAGATAGATAGATAGATAAATAGATAGATAGATAGATAGATAGATAGATAGATAGATAGATAGATAGATAGATAGATAGAAAGAGGCTGAGATAGATAGTCTGAGGTATGCAGGTCGTGGAAATCCATACAAGTTTGGTCTGATAGATAACAACAACAACAACAACAATAATAATAATAATAATAATAATAATAATAATAATAATAATAATAATAATAATAATTGTAGTAATAATAATGATAATATATAATTTGTATATATGTGTAATTATATGTCTGTGTACTTGAATATATATATATATATACATACATACATACATATATATATATATATATATATATATATATATATATATATATATATATATATATATATATATATATATATGTAAAAATATAGTAAAGGTAATAAATCCGTTGGTATATAATCCAAGTGGATCCTAATAATATAAAATATTAAAACTGATCCACAAAAAAAAAGTTCAATGTATTTATTATTACAGAGGATGTAAATGAATGCATAAAAATTCCAAAATTCCCTCATATGTGGAGTAGACCTATTTCAACCGATGAAAACTTCGTCAGTCTTTTTTACCCCCCCCCCCGGTATATACACTGAGTTCGTGTCGAAATTAGAAATTTAACAGTGACAGCTGTCGAAAAACTAATACAGAATTTATCCGTTTCAATGTTTCAGTCAGACGAAAGGCACGAGACAGTTGCCAGGGGAGGGTGTAAGATATTAGCTTAAGATGCTTAAAGAGGCTTTATAATACTAAACCCGGATATTAACCTTATGACACTAAATTGGTTTGAAATGAAGAATGAATGTTAATTTCAAACTGAGCTTGGAACGAAAAGTTTGTTTTTGCTTTAATTTAAATATTTACGGTTGAGTTTAAATATACAAATTCCTAATTAAAATACTCTTCCAAAGACAAGTTATATTTAAAAATAAGGTATATGTAAACGAATTAAAAATAAGTTAAAAATAAGTTATAGTCAGAAAATGTATATTAAAATTAAGAAAACATTTATTTTAAAAATATTATAATTAATATAAAAACAATACGTTATATTAAAGATTAAAAAATATTTAGAATTAAAAATATAATAAGATAAAATAAATTATACATTCGAAAAAAATTATAATACCTTTAAAGATAAGTTAAATCAAAAGGGAGTAATATTTTGAAAATATAAAATTATACTTCAAAAATACATAAAACTACAAAGTTATATTTAAAAAAAACTAAAATATATAGATAAAGAGATGTAAGTGATAAAAGGAAATATAGTTCTTAGAACAGGGAACAATTATAAGATATAATTAATATGATGTAAAAATGGTAATATAGAAATTAGCATTGGGTATACATTCGACATTTGAATAGTTAGAGAAATATAAAAGCTAATAAAGTAAAATCTATATTATGAAAATTTGAATTTGTTTTTATGCCGACATTTTAGAATTAATTCATTCCTTTGATTCAATAGTTGGCATTGATTATTGCATTTTATTATATTACTTTTCTCTTCTAAAGATAAGTCACTCCTACCTCTAAGACTATTAGGAGTGTGTATGGAACCTATAAGCTTCTAGCCTTTCTCCTCCAATTCCCAAAATTGTTTTGAAATAGCAGTCTCTTTTTTTTAAAATTTAGGGTTGATAAAAGAGTGCTTATGGCTATAAAACTTCTCTTTCCATTCCCCCGCGGAAATTCCAATATAAACCCTGTAATTTTTCATATTGTCTTTTGGTGAAATGGTTGTTGAATATATACTCCTAGTAGATCTGCATTTGCCCCCAACTGTGCAACTTTCTTTATATCTACAATTGCAGGAGGGTTCAATAAAATGTTTGTTGTTTATTCCATAGAAATGACTTAAAATATAGTTATGTGAGTTGATAATTTTGTACATGTTATTGGTACATGATACATACATACATACATATATATATATATATATATATATATATATATATATATATATATATATATATATATATATGTATGTGTGTGTGTGCATTTATTAGTATAAAGCTGCAAATTAAACATTAGATTAATAATATTTTAATTTTAAAAACATGTTACTAAGTTATATTATTTATTGATATACCTAAGAAGTATTCGGCACATGTTAGTTTTATTTATTTTTGACGTAAATCTAAATTCTTCTTACCTCATTCGGGCAAAGCAGTGGACTGTTATTAAACTCTTATTATTGATAATAGGGAGAATAAAGTGAAACAAAGAGGAATGCAATAATAGTAATAATAATAATGGTGGTAGTGGGGATGACGGTGTTAGTGGTGATAATGATGGTGGTGGTGATTGTAGCGATAGTAACGTATCGGTTATTTTTAATGAACTTTTGTTATTTATCTATTTATGAGTAATGTATATAGAATTTTTATTTTATAAGCCACTCAATACAACACTTATAATAAAAAAATTTTCTAACAAGCTTTACAAGCAAACAGAGGAAGATAATAATGAATATGAAAGAGAAACACAGAAAACATCCGATATAAATGGGAGAAGGTAAAGGAAATGTCTTTCGAGGAAAGGCAAACAATTCCAAAAGTAAGATAGAACCATCAAGTGAAGGAAACCATTAACCTCGCTAACCAAACAATTAGAAAAATAAGGAACCGATGAACATGACAAAAATTAATAATCTTATATACAACGATCCAGAATCAATAGGTGAAAAATAAAAACAGAACCTAAACGAAAAAGAAAAATTCCAGTGTGGAAAAAAAAGAAAAAGAAACCGAAATAAATAAACTACGAGGACAATTGTCACCTCTAAGTGAAGTAGGGAAGGGCTCCAAAATTAAAAAAAGAAAAAGGTGACAACTGAATCGAAGCCTTGATATAAAGAATAATACTGACGTACCGAAAGTTAAAGAGAAGCTGAAACAATAAATTCAAGCAAAGGCCCAAAGAATCAGGCGTTATGAAAAAAGAAACTCACCATGTAGGCCATTTGGGGAATTGGGGATGGCGGGGGGGGGCGGAGAAACAGATTCTTCTGACCAGACAAGTTTTTCAAAGAAGATGCAAAGAAACTATATCGAGAACTAGGAAAAATAAAATAGAGATACATGACTCACCTAATATCCAAGGAGTCGAGGAGTTCTGGTGTAAGATGTGAGAAAACTGCAAAATGCACAATGAAAGAGCTACATAGATCAAGCAACAACTGGAACAACATATACGTATAGAGTTCCAAAAATGGACGGATATCAATATTACTAAAATAGCTGCTGCCATCTGCAAAACCAAAATCTGGAAAGAACCGGGAATAGACCGAACAGCTAATTTAAACAAAAAAAAAAACACAAAAAAAACAACTTATCTATCACCCACCTAGACCCAGCACGGGCATACAATGTTATAATCATAAACCCAGAAAAATTCCCCAAATGACCCACATGTTGAGTAACATACCTACCCCCAATACAGAAGAGACGTAAAATCGGAAGAAGTATATGCCCATCAACTGCCTATCAACAATGTACAAGACCTTCACTTCTATCGTAACCGAGAGGCCATACAAGTTCCTCGCGAAAAAAACAACTTACTCCCAGAAGAACAGTAGGCATATGAAAGAGGAAGTTACGGGTTCAAATACCAACTAATTATCAATAAAACAATATTTGAAGAGGTGAAAACAAGGAAAATAAACTTATTGATAGTATGTATCGACTACAGAAAGGCGTTCGACAATGTACCGCATTCATGAAGAGGGAAGAGCCTGAAAATATACAGACTATGCCCCACAACGGTCAAATTCATAATGGAGAGCTTGAAAAACTAGAAGACTACACTAAACATAAACCATACAAACGGGTTATTAACATCGAGACCGATCAACATCAAAAGAAAGATCTTCCAATGAGATTCATTGTCACCACTGAGGACTTTACTTTCTGTTTTCTTACAGTTGATGGATAGTACTTTTTCTCGCTTTCATCAACATCCCTGTCAAGCGGGTAATGTAATTTTCTTTCTGAGTCGGGGACAGTGTCATCTGCGTGTCTTATATTGTGAAGATTACGTCCACCGATAATAAATCTTGCTATGGTCTCTCATTTCCTTGGTTTAACGTCGTTGTGGAGGGTGAATAAATCTGGGGAGAAGATGCCTCCTTGTCTCACGCCCCTTATCTATTTTTGTAGAGCTACTCTGTTTTCATGCGACTTTCTCCCACTTTGCTGGATTATTCTAATATGTTTTCTTAATAGATCTAGTTTTCCTAGCATTTCAAACACAAGAGCCGTTCTAAAAGTTCTAAGCTTTGCCCAGAAGGAGTTGGAGAAACAAGAGAGATTTCACTAGTTTTCAATATAGCAGCCCACCCCACTTGACATCACTGCACTTGGTGCAACGATGCTTAAGAAATGCAATCCGATCACGGAAAAAGGTGGCGTCCTGATCTACCAAATCCTTCTCAGAAGCACATATGATCTCTTTATTTTTTCCAAAATGGCGACCACGTAGGTTGGATTTTAGTTTACTAAACAGGAAGAAGCGAGATGGAGCTAACGCTGGCGAGTAAGGGGGTGTGGCTGCAAATCAAAGCTACAGCTGTGTGCTACAGCTATCCAACTTGAGCAGCTTCTCTCTGCGTTTCGACTTGATTTCTTCCTTCGGTTGTCGTAATTCTGATGTACAGTCCTGTCTATTAATATCATGTTCCTTTTCCAAACAGTCTATCACGATTACGCCTTCATAACGGCCCAAAACAGGAGCCAACATCTTGCCTACAGACGCTGCCTGCTTTAGATTCTTCGGGGTGAAGAGCAAGAGGGTATCCACTGTTTGCTTTGAATCTTTGATTCGGGTTCGAAGTGGGGAACCTACAGTTAATAATCTGTGGTGGAAATTCTCAGGCTCAGAAGTCTTCTGGAAATGTCAAGCTTTCCTCTGGTGTCACCATTCTTGGGACTCATCTTTTCAGACAGCTTGATCATCCCCAAGATCTCAGTTAAAATAATATAATGCCTATGGACATAGCTATCTTAGTTTATGAAAGAAGGAAGAAGTCAGATGAAGCTAAGTCTGGTAAGTAAGAAGGATGGAGTTACAATTCAACGCCACAATTGGCTGATTCAGCTATTGCAACCTGAAAAGCGTGAGCGGGAACGTTATCCTGAAGCAAGACCCCCACCTACCCTCAGCTTCCCTCTGAGTTTCGACTTGATTTCTAAATACAGTAGTTTTAATTCTGATGCATAGTTCCGTCCATTAATAGTTTTCCCTTTTCGCGGTAGTTTGTCATGGTTACGCTTTGCCAACAGACTTCTGCGGGTTGGAGAACCAGAATGATTCCACTGTTTGCTTTGAATCTTTGATTCACGTTCGAAGTGGTGAACTAAGATTTCGTTTTGAGTTATTACTCTGCTGTGAAAATTATCGGGGTCAGCGTAGAAGTGAATCAGAAGTGTCCTGGAAATGTTAACACTTTATAACTTCTGCTCTGGTGTCAGCATTCTTGGAATCCATCTTGCAGACAGCTTGCTCCTCCCCAGATCCCAGTTAAAACAATATGAACCGAATATTATCAGCGATACAATTTTTTTGAAAAATATTGTCGGTACTAAATAACCCATTGAGGTGTTGATATGCCGTAAAACAAACCGAAACAAACTAAGATATGTTAAGTATAGCTCTCAACATCTGAGTATAGGTTCCATCAAGTCTAGACTCAAAAGTTTCAGTTAATGTCCAGGCAGTGGCACCATACATTAAAACCGGCTCTACAATGGCGGGAAAAGGTTTCCATTTGAGGTTGAATGGTAGATTAGAATTCCAGATTAAATATCATCAATTCATTTTTGAAAAAAATAAAATAAAAATCTTGTCGGCATTAAATAACCCATGGAGGTCAATATGCCGTAAAACAAAACAAACCAAACTACACATTTTTGAAAAAAAAACTATTATCAGCTATACATTTTTTGAAAAAATATTACCAGTGATACACTTTGAAGAAAAATATTACAACAATACATTTTTGAAAAAAATATTACCAGCAATAAAAATCTTGTCGGCATTAAATGACTCGTTGACGTGTTGATATGCCGTAAAACAAACCAAACCAAACCAATATATACTGAGATATATATATATGTATATATATATATATATATATATATATATATATATATATATATATATATATATATAGATAGATAGATAGATAGATAAAAATATTATCAGCAATAAAAATCTTGTCGTCATTAAATAACCCATTGAGGATGATATGCCGTAA
>OZ038511.1:80877502-80890002 GCA_964036315.1 Acanthosepion esculentum | reverse complement strand
ATAATTAGCTACAGAAACAGATAGATAGATAGATAGATAGATAGATAGATAGATAGATAGAAAGAGAGAGAGAGAAAGAGAAAGCGAGAGGAGAAAGAGAGAGAGAGAGACTCTAAATTAACAAGAATTCCACATAGAGATAATATTTTAAATTTCGAGTGGCTGAAGACAAAGATTGATGACAGAATAAAGCTAAGGAGAACTTAATCGCCTTTATCAACAAGACCGATCAGCGGACAAGAGGAACCGGATATAGAAAAATAAATAAATTATCAAAATGAACATATTAAGAGAGAGCAAGACAGGAAAAGAAAGAGGCCATTATCTGTTACTGAATTTTTTTTTCTAGGATGTGCTGTAAATTGACCAAATGAAGAATTTGCCAACTACGCGATATTGCGCATAAAAATCGCTTGCTATTTTAGTTAAAGAATTGGAGCGCAAAAAATATTACATAATCTTCAATGTGGAACGACATTAAGTAAGACATCTTGAACAAGAATTAATACATTTTCTAAACTATATTAACAACAAAAACAACAGATAAATAGGGGCAAGGCAAAAGAACAAAAAGAAAGAAAGAAATAAAGAAATAAAGAAAGAAAGAAAGGAAAAGAGAAAAATTAATGGACGCAGATGATGGTTGGAGAATGGTGTGATGAATTAAAATAAAAAAATAAAAATAAAAAAACGAGAAAGATAGAAAATGAAATTTGATTAGTCAGAGGGAAACACCTGGAAGAAAAGAAGGAATGAAGAAAAAGTGGGAAAGAAACGCAGAAATAAAGAAAAGAGATAGACAGGCAAAGATATATAGATAAATAGAAGCCAAAGAACGATAGATAGATAGATAGATAGATAGATAGATAGATAGATAGATATAAACAACCTATGATAAACAGATAAATATATAGATATGCACATATTGAGAAATATAGATATATAATGACCAGATAGATAGATAGTTAGATAGAAACTAAAGACACACACACACACAAACATATATATATATATATATATATATATATATATATATATATATATATATAGAGAGAGAGAGAGAGAGAGAGAGATAGATAGAAACTAAAGACACACATACACATACAAACATATATATATATATATATACAGAGAGAGAGAGAAACTAAAGAAAAATGATAGATAGATAGATAGATAGAAACTAAAGACACACACACATCTATATATATATATATATATATATATATATATATATATATATATATATAGATAGATAGATAGATAGATAGATAGAAACTACAGACACACACAAACACATATATAAATATATAGATAGATAGAAACCGAAGAAAAATGATAGATAGATAGATATAGATAGATAGATAGATAGATAGATAGTTATGAAAAGACTGAGATAGATAGATAGATAGAAACTGCAGACACACACACACATATATATAAATATATAGATAGATAGATAGATAGAAACTGAAGAAAAATGATAGATAGATAGATAGATAGATATGAAAAGACTGCGATAGATAGATAGATATGAAAAGTCTGCGATAGATAGATAGATAATGAACACTCCGTTAAATAAATATGAAGAGGATGCAATAGATAGATAGATAGGCCGAAAATAAGGAGCACTCAGTGAGAGTCGAACACATAACCCAGTCATGACTGATCTCGCAAGACAAGCTTTCTAACCACTACATTACGCCGAAGTGCCCGAGGTATGTTTAATGAGTGTCAAGATAATTTAGTGGGAAAATAAATGAAGTGTTTTTCTATTCGATCTAAAAAAAATTCCTTAGTACGAATTTTTCTAGATTATTAAGTGGGAAATATTACTATTATGGCCTGAAAACGGAAAGGAGCCGAAATTTTCGTTGACCGACGTGTTGACCGCCTACCCAATAGTGAGGATGTCACATCTTCGTATCTGTAGAGGAGAAAATGGAGTTGACTTTCATTTAGAAAGAGTGAATTAATGATAATTATAATTGTTATAATAATTATTTTATCATAATTATTTTGGACACTACAATTAATTTTTAATCATTTATATTTTATGTGTACGCCGCTCCGTTTCTCATCTAAATCTTCCCTGTGACTTTTCCAGAAAAAACTTTTATCGTAATTGTTGTGAAGAACTTTCCTCGGTGATACCTAGAATTTATGAATTTAAGCGTAGTAATAGATGAGGGGTGTGCCTTGGGGTGTAATGAACAACAGCTCGGCATAAGAAATCGGACAGCGGAGTTCGAATTCCAGTCAGGTTCGTTACATTCAATTAAGCGCAAATTGTCCCACGGAAAGATACGAGCCCATCGCTTCTCCTCCGGGCTATGGTTTTAATAACAGCATAAACTTGATCCTATAACCTTGGTTGGCAAAAATTCTATCGCAGAAATAAACGGCCGCCTACAGCGGGATTTTCTTCTGCCTAGTTGAAATTTATGAAGCACATAATGACAAAGTCTGACTTGAAAAATATGATATTCACAGGACAGATTGGGGGCAAGAAGGACTGAGGAAAACAAAGCCTAACATACTTAGTGAGCTTCAGTAAATTGATGGCGGTACAGGGTTTAGGAAAATAACAAAAAGACACAATTTCTGTCTGTATCTGTGAAATGAGGTATTATGATTATGTACATTATTTACATTATTTGAACTGCTATCCTCATCTTCGTTACTATATGCACAGCGTTTCAGCCGTTGTACGCTCCGGCCTTCTTCAGGTGGTTGGAATATTGAACCGAACCCTTTATTTCATCCACTGGAATAGATTGTTCTAGTTCCAGGTGCCATGTCTCTTCCGGATGTCTCAGTTATTTCCCTTTACCTCAACTGTCCATGTTTTAGTTCACCACTGCTGTAGCCAGGTACTGAACTCGCAAATCCTTGGGTCTAGTCATTGGATCTAATCAACACCAGTACTGGACCATGTTTCCTTGAGAGAAAATTTTTTATGATGTAAAAAAGACAGGAAATTGTGGAGAGCTATAATCAGCTACATCCTAAGGGGGCATGAAGCATAAAGTAGAACTCAATCATTGAATCGAAAGAGACATGATCTCTCAAGCGTGTATCACGGATGGCATTTAACTGGCAGACTAGATTAGCGGTAAGGTCTCATTATTTTGTAGTTAAAATCGCTTGATGCAACCGTAAGTTCTATGCTAATATTTCCTTCTATCATTTCGGATTTCTTGCTTCCCAGTCAACTTTGATCTTCAAAAATTTAAATGCAATATCAATCTCTGTGTCTTCTGAATTCCTGTTCTTTTATTGTTTTCTCTCCTCGACAGCGGTATTTTGTCTCATATTCTCGGACACTCAAAAATCCCTTAAGTCTTAGTGGCTTTATTGTCTTGCTTAGAGGTGGAACGATTAAAAAAGCAATAAATAAATAAATAAATTAATTAATTAATAAAAAATAAAACAAATAAAAAAATAAGAGAAGAAATGCGTGATGGCTCAAGAGAGTGGTTCCCAAAGAGGATAGCAGGTGAGCTGGAATGATTTAAAGACAAAGATTCAGAAAAAGTTTCAAAAAATTCATACTCCAAAAATGAATATGGTTTCAAAATTTAAATATTTTAAAATCTTTTTATGGGTTACTTGTAATTATATGCATGAGCTCCAGTATAAATAGTTACAAATAATTATTAAACGATTTTATCACTGTGATATTTTTGCATTATATCAAATATTAAGAATATAGTAACAAGAGTCTGCAAATTGAAGGAGAGAGTTATCAATGATAATATTCTTACTTCGAAACTGCGGTTATCTCCCTTTAAACTTCTCTCAGTTTTGTTTATTTGTAAGTGTACTTTTAATCACATAAAATTTGTTGAGGTGAAAACAAATTTTCATTCCGAAAATGCGGTAAGGAGAAAAAACAGTTTGGGAACCATTGGTTTTAGATATGAGTCTAAGAGAAACCGACGAATGACGTAGTCATGAAAGAAAAAATGTGAGAAAAAAAAAAAAAACGCAGCCATCAGGGAAAGTAAATAAAAGAAAGAAGATGGCCGACAAAAAGAAATGAAAGAAGCAAAAGACAACAAATAGAAACAAAAGTGATATATTCGATAAGACTTCGCAATGTCTATAAGAAAAATCGCACTAAAAAAAATATTTTGTTAGATCCAGATCTTTACTATTTTTACGAGGTTCCACTGATTACTGATCTTTTTTAGGTCTTTACAAAAGCCAACCAAAAAAAATATATATATATACTAAAATATTATCTCGAAGTTTTTATTAAAAGATAAAATATTGGCAATAGTTACTAATGTTTGACATATATTTCTCTCACCTTAATATTGGTGAGAGCACTTCGACGTGGTGTAATGGTTATCAAGCTTGTTACGACTGAATAGTGAGTTCGATCCTCATTGGGGCCTATACATTCAGCCTTGTGCTGCATCTAAGCTAATCTTAGAAAACCATTGCGCACTTCGACGTGGTGAAATGGTTAACTAACTTTACTCGCTAGATCATTTACGACTGAATAGTGTGTTCGGATTTTCGGCCATATGCCATATTTAAGCTACGCTTAGAAAAACCACTAAGCACTTCGACGTTGTGTAATGGTTAACAAGCTTGATTCGCTCGATCATTTAAGACTGAATATTGAGTTTGATCGCCACTAGGGGCCTTATACATTTGACCTTATGCCACACATAATATACGCTTAGAAACCCACTAGACATTACGGCAAACACACACATATACAGCAAAATTGTCCAAATCGTGTAATGGCAAAATTGTCCAATTGTTAGATTAAATCCTGAACCATCATATCTTAGAAATGATTAAAGATATCTTATTGGAATTTTCAGAGATTTTTTATAGCACTATTGGACTCTATTTTGAGCAATAAGAATGTATATTCACTCTCCAAGCTTAGCAGAAGCATCGTGATGAAATCGATCATAAATGAAAATGACATGTTCATCATTAATTAATCAGACCTAAGGATCGTAAGCTCATAAAGGATTGAAATAAAGTTTATATATATATATATATATATATATAAATATATATATATATATATATATATATATATTACAGGATCATTTCCAACTTATTGATGATGATCTCCGCCCTCTCTAACGTTCTAACTTTCTGTCCGGGAGTACGTTCCACGTAGGATTTCATTTTCATGTCTTTTTTTCACTGCTCTTTGGACTGTCATTGCTGAAACTCCTCTGTCATATGCCAAACGTCTTATGGGGTGAGTTGGATCCTTTCTAATTGATCTTTTTAGCTCTAAGCTGAAATGATGATCCCTCTTCCTATTTTGGCCTCCTGATCCAGTTTTCCTCTCTATATTTCTCTCTTTTTTTTAAATTATTCACCGTTCACTTGATGATTATTGAATGGACTTCGAACATGGAGGTGAGTATGCATGTTGGTACCATTACTGGCCTGAACGATTTTTCCTCTTAACATTGCTCATTTAGGAAAAGTGTGGGACTAACACAAAACGATTTTAACCTGGTCTCTTTCTAGCTGAATAACTCAATGTGTTTTTCAACGATTCTTCCGACAAATTGTGTCAAGACGGCTAAACATCTTATCTGAAAAATAATCTCAACTAGTTTAGTGATGTTTAGACATTAAACATTTTGTGAGATGAAAAATTATGCTGTTATACCATTTGAACAATTTTGCTGTTACATCCGGTATATATATAAATAATGTATAACAATAACATATATATATACATACATACATGCATACATACATACATACATACATATATATATATATATATATATATATATATATATATATATACATATATATATATATATATATATATATATATATATATATATATATATATATATATATATATATAAATATAAAAGTGGACATGGAAGTCAGAACTTAGAGGCGACAGTCTGTTTCATGCTAGTGCCATCGTCAGGCAAGAGTTGCTTTTATATTTACACACGCTCTATCTCTGATATTGAGCACTTTATCCCATAAATATAGCACACTTTAAGACTATATTTATTCATATATATATATATATATATATATATAATTGTCTCAAATCCTCCTAACAATTTCTTGTATATCCTTGCTTGAACCGGCTTCTAATGCTCTGGATGTAGTCGTAGCTCCCGGGGGCACAATTCTTCGTTTAAGGAACTTGGATGAGTTCCACCACAGAATATGTGAATGAGCGGCGCTATGACGAGTTTAATTCGTTAACTCTTTGTCACCAGGGCCCGTGGCACAGTAGGTATGACGTTTGCTTGATAACGTAATTGTCCGGGTTTCAATTCCTGGTAGTTGGTGCGCACTGCTGATGAGTCCCACATGTAGGACGAAACGGCCGTCCAGTGCTTTCTGTTGAGGTTTCTTTTAAAACTCGATGAATTAATTATTTATGATATATGTAATTGTTATACGTTATTTATATAGACACAAATATCTAAGTAAATGCTCTGTCTACAAAAAACGGTATTAACAGCATTTACCGTCATATAGCTTGACGTGTTATGCCAGTTTAGCTACAATGTAAGCCTCTGTTTAGCAGGGTCAAATTACTGCTTTTAAACTACAACCTTCCCATGAATTCCACTGAACGTTTGTATTTGCTTCCTTCGTAGCCAAACTGGTAGAGCACGTCAAGCTATATGACGGTTCAATGTAGGATACAGGTTCGCTTTCTATGTACATATTTTGTATGAAATTTCTCGGGCATTCTGGCCGGTAAATGTTGTTAATACTGTTTATTATAAACAGAACATTTACTTAAATATTTGTGTCTATATAAATAACGTATAACAATAAAATATATTAAAATAATTGTCGGACTTCGTGAATTTCATAATACATATATATAATCTTTGATTTTTTTTTTATTGCTTTAAACGTTTTATTTTGTGGATATGCATGTTTGAATCTCGGTAACATAGTGGAAATTAATCAGAATAATTACCAAGAAAGGATTTATAGAAAAGACAGAGGGAAGCTACGTTACGGAAGATACACCTGGTCGATTATCCTCATCTTTGTTGTTGTTATCACAACATTTCATCAGGTACTTTATAGGATTTGATCGTTCTAGTTCAATTGTCCATATCTGCGGGCGTCCTGGGTATGACGATAATCTATATCCGCGTCCTGGGTATGACGATAAACTACATCCGCGTCCTGGGTATGACGATAAACTACTCCGCGTCTTGGGTATGACGATAAACTACATCCGCGTCCTGGGTATGACGATAAACTAGGTCCAACAGCAGGGCCTCCGATAATACATTTTTGGAAAAATAATGTAGCCAGCACTACAATTTTTGAAAAATATTACCGGCTATATATTTTTTTTTAAATAGTGTTGCCGGCTATAAATATTTGAAAAAAATTAGAAGCTATACATTTTTGAAAAAAACAATATTAACAGCTATACATTTTTGGAAAAAATAATATTACCAGCTATACATTTTGGAAAAAATAATATTACCAGTTATACATTTTTGGAAAAAATAATATTTCCAGCTATACGTTTTTGGAAAAAAAATAATATTGCCAGCTATACATTTTGGAAAAATAATATTACCAACTGTACGTTTTTGAAAAAAATAATATTACCAGCTATACATTTTTGGAAAAAATATTACCAGCTATACATTTTTGGAAAAAGTAATATTACCAGCTATACGTTTTTTGAAAAAAAATAATATTGCCAGCTATACATTTTGGAAAAATAATATTACCAACTGTACGTTTTTGAAAAAAAAAATATTACCAGCTATACATTTTTGAGGAAAAAAGACATTACCAGCTATACATTCTTGAAGAAAAAATATTACCAGAAATCAAATATTTTTTCGGCATTAAATGACCCATTGAGGTTGATATGCCGTAAAACAAAACAAACCAAACATATCTGCGGATATCTCGTCGACTTCTTATTTCTTTGTACTGATCAGTTATTGTTTTTCCCTTCTTCACTGAGTAGAACTACACACTACCCAGCCCAGAGATCGAACTCATAAAATCAGCAAAGCGTTAATACCCAAGTTTATCGTAGCGTGGAGTAATACTGAATGGAAAAGTGAGCTTTTATTCTTTAATGTTTTATTACTTTTTTTATTTTTTTGGTAATTAAATACTTCACTTATCGTTCATTTTTGGTAATTAAATACTTCACTTATCGTTCATTTTTTTTCTCTAACTCTTTAGCTAATTCCTGGTACAGATTTATTATCTTCCAAAACATTAAAAAAAGGGGGCAATCCTTTCAAGCGGTTAAAATGTTTACGTGATTCCCCAGGGGGTCAGTTTAATATTAGGTCCGTTCCCTGGTTTCCTGAAAAGTATCTCAAATATCCCTGGAGAGCAAGTTCACCCGACTTACTGGTCTGACTTTGTTATTTATCCAAAAGCTTCATCTATCATCGGTGAATTTTTACATGGCTGTTTGGCCCGTCCACTGATGTGACGTCCCTTGTCTTTAAAATCAATTAGTATAACTTGTTACATTGCCCCCTGTCTTGTAACCCGATCGGGCCTTAATGGGTATAACGGATATTGAGCGATGTTTTTCGTCAGTGGGTCACTCGCAAATTGTTCAGGTTGGTCAACAAGCTTGACTTAATGGGTTAAAGAAGTGAGAAATCGGCTACTGTAACACAAATCTTGGGGTTTCGTTTTTGTTTTCTGGCTTTTTTTGTATCCGTTTCTTTTCTTTTCTTTTTTTTCTCTTTCCTTCATTTTTTCTTAGGAATATTCCAGTCCAGTATTTTGTTTTGCTGTTTTTCATCACCCTACCGTTTTTTAGTAGCTTTTTTCATTTCATTTTTTTCCTTTTCTTTCTTTCTTTCTTTCTTTCTTTCTTTCTTTCTTTTCGTTATATTTTATTTACGATTTCCTTCCATTTGTTCTTTCTTTCTTTTTTCTTTTCGTTTTATTTTCTTTGCACTTTCTCTCTATTTTTATTTCTTTCTACATTTTATTTTTTCTTCCTTCATTTTATTTTATTTTCCTTCATTTATTCTTTCTTTCTTTCTTTCTTTCTTGTCGTGTTATTTATTTCACGCTTTCGTTTCCATTAATCTTTCTTTCATTTTTCTTTCTGTCTTTCTTTCTTTTCATTTTCTTTTCTTTATGCTTTCCTTCCATTTATTCTTTCTTTCTTTTTTCTTTATTTCTGTCTTTCTTTCTTTCTTTCTTTTTCTTATGTTTTCTTCGTGCTTTCTCTTCGTTTATTCCTTCTTTCTTTTCCTTTTGTTTTCTTCGTGCTTTCCCTTCATTTATTCCTTCCTTCTTTCTTTCTTTCTTTCTTTCTTTCTTTCTTGTCGTGTTATTTACTTTACGCTTTCGTTTCCATTAGTGGGAAAGCGTAAAGGGAAAGAAAGAAAGAAAGAAATAAAGAAAGAAAGAACGAAAGAAAGAAAGGCTAAGCAAAAGAAAAACGCAAAGAAAATAAATCGAAAAGAAAGAAAGAAAGAATAAATGGAGGGAAGTAAAAATAAAATAAAACGATAAGAAAGAAAGAAAGATTAAATGGAGGGAAAGCACAGAGAAATTAGAACGAAATGAAAGAAAGAAAGAAAGAAAGAAAGAAAGAAAGAAAAAAGAAAGGAAAAGCGCAAAGAAAATAAAAGGAAAAGAAAGAAAAAAGAAAGAAAGATTTTCAAAAAGCAAAGATGAAAAAAACCATGAAGGAAGAAAAGTTGGAAAAGAAGCAGAAATGAAGTAAAAGAAAAGAGGAAAGATGGTCTTTTCATTCGACCTTGTCTTTCTTCTTAGAAATACATAGTATGCAAGATATCTTAAGAGAAGTGGCAAAGAACTTACTGAGAAAGATAAACATATTCTTCTATGTGCTATGCTCCTACAAAACGTTGGTGATCATGGCTCTCTACGATTTCTTACCCTTTGTAGATCTGCAAAAGACAAGCTAGAAATCAAGGAATATCTCTCCGACTTTCAATCCAGACATCAGCGCGCAACCGACACATGTGGAGAGACCTGGTCGAGTGTCCGGCAGTGGAGCGACCTTCTGATCCGAAATGCAAGGGTTTATTGTTTTGTTTCATTTTTATCGTTGCTTCCTGTATTCAATCCTTGGTATTCTCTGCATCCATCAGTCGAGACACATTTCTCATGCCTCAAGTCATTTCTCGGTCTGCGATGGGATTTCCCAGCATTCGTCTGCTGGAGTTTTTGCGTACCCTGGGGTACTAGTGAGCCAGCCAAAATGAGCTGACTCATTTTATAGTTCACCAATAGAAGAGTTAACCAATCAGAATGCTCAAAATGTCTTTGTCCAATAGTTGGCCTGCATGCTAGAATCAACAGCAAAGATTACCTGAACATTTTGGGAGATCAGGTTCATCCAATGGCCAAGACTTTATTCGCTGATAGTGACTGCATCTTCCAATACATACCGCTCAAGTGGTTAAGAATTGGCATGAAGAACATGAAAGTGAGCTAGAACACATGGAGTGGCCTCCCCAATCAATATTATTGAACATTTGTGGGGCATTTTGGAGAAACAAGTTAGGAGCCGCTATCCTCCACCGTCGTGTCTTAAAGAGCTGGAGCAGGCGTTAATGGAAGAATGGCTGAAAATTCCTCGGGATGAAGTCAGGAAGCTGTATGATTCCATTCCTAGATGTATTAAAGCTGTATGTGAGGCTAAAGGAAGACCAACTCCATATTAAATAAATTTTCTTTGAATTTAACAAGTGTTTCAATTATTTTGTCCAATCCCTGTATATAAACTAAATATATTATTTTTTTATCTTTTTCTTCGGTTGCATTCAGATCCATATATGATCTACATTTAAGCCCAAACTTACAATTTTACTCTTTATTACTGTCTCTAGTTTCTTCAATACCGCATAATAAATAATGCTCGTTTTGTTCTTTCCAGGTCTTGAATTTTCGTTCCATTTTAAGAGTATTTTTGCATATACATTGTTAGAGTATTTATAATTACTTACTCAGAATTATAACTCCCCGAGAGTGATTTGTCTTTTCATTGACGGCAGATGATAATTATGTTAGCCTTTAATATTTCTCCACAAAACAAATCTTCTTATGACAAATACAGTGAAAGGAAATACGGAAGAACCAAAAATCAAAAAACTCCCCTACCCATTTCAACCTATCTTTCTCCAATGTTCGTGGTATTAGTTCCAATTTCGGCAGCGGAGAATTTTTTTTTTCTTTAGACGTTCCCCAGATAGCTTTACCCCTATTTGAAACCAATTTAAATTCTTTCATTGCTAGCAATGAATTCTCTGTTCCAGGCTATGGAGCCAGAAGAATGTTTTTTTATACAGGAATAAAGTATCACTGCCGACACTTGAGTTTGAACATGGATCGCCAGTGAGCAAATACAGACGATCCCATTACTGAATTAAGTGAATCACGTGACCATGGAAGAAACGCATAAGTAGTTATTAGCGTGACGTCTAATTGATCACCATGATCTATCCTCTATTACTGCAGGGGTCTCTATTTCTACTCTGTCGTCTATTACTATACGGAGCGCTATTCTCTACTCTATACACTATACTATTTCTCTATTCGGATCACTATACGGATTACTATTCGAGCGTGTATTATCGAGCAAGTACTCTTAGTGCGCGTATTATTTGAAAGCGTCTGACACGAGTATTGTTCAACGACGTACTATAGTTGTATCTGCTATTACAATGTCTCTACTACAACGAGCATTTACGAAAGTAACAACAAGTATTCGTTGATATCACAAAAGTTCTACAAACGAGAAGGGCGAGAAAAGAAACAGTTAGCATAGGACTTACGGTTACGTCTCGCCTTTTGATCTTCAAAATTTAAATGCAATGCCAATCATTATCTAGTATGTTCTTGATCGCTCTTCTCTTGTTCTCGCTTCTTAATGTTTCTGTTTTCTCATGCATTCACGTCCAGTAACGTTTAATTAGCTTCTGCTGTTGGAGTTTCGGGGTACCCTGGTGTACTAATGAGCCAGCCAAAATGAGCTGACTCATTTTATAGTTCACCAATAGAAGTTTTAACCAATCAGAAGGCTCAAAATATTCAATTAGACGTGTATAAAGGCGGCCATGTTTTTGCCGAATATGCACTGCCATTTGACATTCGAAGACTGAAGAATTACGGAACAGCTGGTGGTGGTATTGGCGATATAGTCAGATTCAGTAGAGTGTCTGTCTTGTGGGTGTTAGTCTTTAACGTTGTTTCATTGAACAGATTACGTACTGCGCTGGATTTTATATTCATAGACTATGGTGAACACGGTCAACATCTGCCCCAAGGCTACGCGTGCAAAGCTGATCTCTGAGACACCAATCTGACTCTGCGCTTCGGCTGGCACTAGTGACGAGTGAGTTACACAAGGATCGAGCCGATGTTACTTACTTTTCGAACTGGTCACCCAAAAGAGAGAAGATCGTCGGCCAGTCGTTGCGCGGCAAACCGTGGATCGCAGGCCGGTGGCACGACCAATCGACCAACGCGCGTCACAC
>OZ038511.1:80852502-80875002 GCA_964036315.1 Acanthosepion esculentum | reverse complement strand
GATAGATAGATAGATAGATAGATATGAACAGACTAGGATAGATTGATAGATAGATGAACAAACTGAGATAGATAGATAGATAGATAGATAGATAGATAGATAGATAGATAGATAGATGAACAAACTGAGATAGATAGATAGATAGATAGATAGATAGATAGATAGATAGATAGATAGATAGATATGAACAGACTGGGATCGATTGATAGATAGATGAACAAACTGAGATAGATAGATAGATAGATAGATAGATAGATAGATAGATATCAACAAACTGAGATAGACGGGGATCAGGATCAAAAGATATCGATTGACATTACATTTGAATATTTGAAGATTGAAGCAAGTAGGATGAAGGGAGTTTCACTCTCTGGAACTTCAATAGAAGAAGCTGTTGGGGTCGAAGTGGCGGTTACATTTAACTGTTTCGACAATGAAAGGGTAGGACCGAGATGCCAAACTAGTAGCACGCTTAAATTCATACAGGGGGTGTCACTATCACGCAAGCGGTTACAGAGAGTGAGAGCAAGAGTTAAGGGGGTTGTTTAAGGAAAGGATAAAGAGAAAGACGGGATTGGGATCAAAGCACCAGAAGACGCCGATTGACATTACATTTGTGTATTTGAAGATTATAGCCATCAAGGATGTAAGTAGGTGGAAGGGAGCTCCACTGTTGGGAAATGCGAGATAAGAAGCTGTTGGAGTAGAAGAGGCGGTTACATTTAACTGTTTGGACAGTGAAAGGGTGGGACCGAGATGCCAACCTAGTAGCACGCTTAAATTCATGCAGTTGGAGTACCTGTTTAAGTAGCTCGTCAGAGCAAATGCCTTGAACATATTTGTAGAAATCACAGAGTCAATTTTTTTAAGCATTTCACCCCAAGCAAGACGGGACTGCCACTATCACGCAAGGGGTAACAGAGATTGAGAGCAAGAGTAAAGAGGGGTGTTTGAGGAATGGATAAAGTGAAGTACGGGGCTCAGGATCAAAGCATCAGAAGATTTCAATTGACATTACATTTGAATATTTGGAGATTATAGCTACCATGGAAACAAGTAAGAAGAAGGGGATTCCACTGTCGGGAAGTGCGAGATAGTAAGCTGATCCAGTAGAAGTGGTGGTTACAGTTAACTGCATCGAGAGTGAAAGTGTGGAACCGAGATGCCAATTTAGTAGCACGCTTCAATTCATGCTTTTGAGTTACCAGTGAAAGTAGCTGGTCAGAGCAGTTGCCATGGAAACATATGTAGAAAGGACAGAGGGAAGCTACAGCACGTCTGTGAGAAAGAGGCTGTAGACGAGATGTCAGTTCAGCACCTATACTTTGTATCCTAACCATTACCGGAATTTGGAAACAATTAACTTGGACTACTACACAAGAAACATTATGGTTCCGATCGTATAAGCTGACACATTTACACAAGATCGAAAGAGTCAATTAAAAGAATAATGTGGAAACTCTTTTTCTTTAAACATAAGAACGAGTGTAACAACTTAAAAGTCCCTTAATATACCTACATATGACGATCTAATATTTGGCCTTCGAAAAATATCTATAGTAAATAATTACTAAAAAAAGTTTTGCAGCTTATACTTCTCAATAATAGTGATAAATATATAAACCTATCCAGTCATAAATTAACAGATGACCCGAAGGAATTTCTAAATCTAAGACCAAATTGCCATCTCCAGCCTAAATTTGATCACCTTTCAAAGAAGACCGAAATCATAATTCTGCAACAACCATTGTCTCAACTGGAAACTGATAAAATAATAAACCTCCATCTCGACCCGAGACCTTCTCAAAGTAGAAGGTATAAAATATCGCTCCCCTCGCACTAATTATAATAATATTCTAACAAAACAACTGCCGCAAAAGATTATATATACAGTGGAACCGCGGTTCACGAAGTTAATTCGTTCCTGAAGGCCGTTCGTAACACGATATGTTCGTAAACCGAGACTATTTTTCCAATAGAAATCAATGTAAAGAAAAATATCACAGTACAATAAAATTGGAAAAGAAAAGCACGCCACAACGCATGAATGTATACAATATGGCGGTCGACTCAGAAATGATTCCTTTCGGGTCAACTCGGTTCGACAACGTTTTTCGAGAACCGAAATTTTGTTCGATAACCGAGGCATCTTCATCCCGAATTTTCTGTTGAAAGCCGATTTGTTCGACATAAAATTATTTGCTAATTCGTACGGACAAGTTAAAAGAGGATATAAATCCAAAGAGTGTTCAATGTAAGAAAAGCGCAATGATTTTCATCATTATATATATATATATATATATATATATATATATATATATATATATATATATATATATATATGGTTCCTGACGAAAGATATAAGCTGACCCTTTGACAGAAGATTGAGAGCGTCATAAAAAATGACGTGGAAACCCTTCTTTTTTAAACAAAAGAACAAGTATAATAACTTGAAAGATGACGAGCTTTATGGTTTTTTTTTATGTCCCAAAAACATCTCGATTTGGCGAACTATTATTGGACTTCGAAAAAGATCTATTCTCCGTAATAGACAAAATTATATTCGTTAATATTACCAACGATCTATAGCAAAAATGCTAAAGGACGTTGCTATGATTAAAAAAAATCCGACAAAATAATCATCAAAGGAGATACGACCGGGAACCATTACAAATTCGATGCTGATTTGTACAATAAAGCCGTTAAAAAGGAAGTTAAAATGTTTTATGAAAAGACACCCAATAACTGGGAAAATAACATCAAGAGTGAAGTAAATAAAATAGACACTGAACTGAAAATTAATGATACGATCCACAAATTACACAAACAGTAGGCATTCATCAGAGTTAAAGATCATGAGGCAATTTTCTGAACAACTCCAAATAATGATTTCTTAACGCAACCAAACATAATACCGGGAAATCAGCAAAACATCCTTGAAAGATCATAGAAATGCACCAAAAACGCTCTAGAAATTAACAAGTGGCACAAAACAGCTGAAGCCATAGAATGGTTTACCAATATACAAAAGGATGAATGAATATATATTTATCCATTTCGATATTTCGTGACTTTTACCCATCCATCAATGAAAATCTGCTGGCGTGTCGGTTATAAATCTAGCAATAAATTGCTGTCCTATTAGCAATCGTAAAATAAATATCATAAAACAGCCACAAAAACCTATACCTTTCCATAATGGTTGTCTGTGGAGGAAAAAAAGTAACCCGAAATTCAGTGTTGCTATTGGAGCGTATAAAACAACGGAGGCATGAAAAATTAGTTGGAATTCTATTAATATGGCAACGTAGATTTAATTTTTGACATCAAGAGCACCAGACTCTGTTTAGATGTCATTCTCATCCGTAAAACTAGCCCACGAAAAATAAACCGTTGAGAAAGGAACAGATCAAAAATTTAAAAAATCACGATCTAAATATTACCACCACTACCAATGCTAAAGTCATCAATTTTATCGATGTAAGCTTAGACCTGAATAATGGTTATTATAAACCATACACAGTGTTTACTCATTCCTCCACGAGAATGAGATGTGACACAAGGTCTTTTTAAAGTGGGACCCCGAGCGCGTGCACCCGGGCGGGGACAAAAATTGCCCGCAGTCCCCGAAACCGTCGGTTGCGCTGGCCTCGGTGCGAGCAACGATTCCTCCTTCTTGTGCAATGGGAGGGCGCGGCCTCGGGCAGCTTTTCCCCAGGGCTGGGCACCTCTCAGTATTATTTTCTCAGTTGCCCCTCTGCCCTTTGACAGAGAAGCCCCTAAGCGCACTCTGTCCAAGGACAGAGATGCAACTGAGAGATGATAAATAATTCATACAAATTACATTATAGTAATTTATATGCAGTGTTTACTCATTCCCCCGCGAGAATGATATGTAACACAAGGTCTTTTTAAAGTGGGGCCCCGAATGCGTGCACCCGGGCGAGGACAAAAATTGCCCACAGCCCCCGCAACCGTTGGTTGCGCTGGCCTCGGTGTGAAGATGCAGTCACCATCAGGGAATAAAGTCTGGGCTACCGGATGAACATGATCTCCAAAATGTTCAGGTAATCTTTGTTGTTGATTCTACCATGAGGGACAACTATTGGACCGAGGCATTTCCATCATATAGCGGCCCAAACTATCACTGATCCACCACCGTGCTTCACTGTTGGAAGAAGGCAGTCAGGGTTGTAAGCTTCTTTGTGCTGCCTCCACACATAAACTCGCTCTGAAGTTGGGAAAAGAGAAAAATTGAACTCATCTGAGAATATGACTGTGCCATGTGTCCTTGAGGATAAAGGCGTTGGTTAGATCCAGTGACAGGCCCGAAAGAGTGTGAGTTCAATACCCGGTTAAGAGGGAAAAATTAACAGGAGATAACTGATAACTGACATCCATTAAAACATGGCACGTGGAACTAGAACAGTCTACCCCATTGAGCGAAATAAAGGTTTCAGTTTGACATTCCAACCACCTGAAGAAGGCCGGAGCGTACAATGGCCGAAACGTTGTAATAAATATCGCACCTGTTCATATCTATTTAACTGAGTGTTCATTATCTATCTATCTATCTATCTATCTATCTATCTATCTATCTATCTATCTATCTATCTATCTATCGCAGTCTTTTCAAATCTATCTATCTATCTATCTATCTATCTATCTATCGCATCCTGTTTATATCTATTTAACTGAGTGTTCATTATCTATCTATCTATCTATCTATCTATCTATCTATCTATCTATCTATCTATCTATCGCAGTCTTTTCAAATCTATCTATCTATCTATCTATCTATCTATCTATCGCACTCTGTTCCTTATCTATCTATCTATCTATCTATCGCACTCTGTTCCTTATCTATCTATCTATCTATCTATCTATCTATCTATCTATATATATATATATATATATATATATATATATATATATATATATATATATATCGAACTCTGTTCCTTATCTATCTATCTATCTATCTATCTATCTATCTATCGCATCCTGTTCATATCTATTTAACTGAGTATTCATTATCTATCTATATATCTATCTATCTATCTATCTATCTATCTATCGCAGTCTTTTCACATCTATCTATCTATCTATCTATCTATCTATCGCACTCTGTTCCTTATCTATCTATCTATCTATCTATCTATCTATCTATCTATCGCACTCTGTTCTTTATCTATCTATCTATCTATCTATCTATCTATCTATATATATATATATATATATATATATATATATATATATATATATATCGAACTCTGTTCCTTATCTATCTATCTATCTATCTATCTATCGCATCCTGTTCATATCTATTTAACTGAGTGTTCATTATCTATCTATCTATCTATCTATCTATCTATCTATCTATCTATCTATCTATCTATCGCAGTCTTTTCAAATCTATCTATCTATCTATCTATCTATCTATCTATCTATCTATCGCACTCTGTTCCTTATCTATCTATCTATCTATCTATCTATCTATCTATCGCACTCTGTTCCTTATCTATCTATCTATCTATCTATCTATCTATATATATATATATATATATATATATATCGAACTCTGTTCCTTATCTATCTATCTATCTATCTATCTATCTATCTATCTATCTATCTATCTATCTATCTATCTATCTATCGCACTCTGTTCCTTATCTATCTATCTATCTATCTATCTATCTATCTATCTATCGCAATCTGTTCCTTATCTATCTATCTATCTATCTATCTATCTATCTATCTATCTATCTATCTCTCTCTCTCTCTCTCTCTCTCTATATATATATATATATATATATATATATATATATATATATATAATGGTCCTAGTGAATACTTTTAGCACTAGTAAAATTTCCTTGAAGATCTAGTGAAATCCAGAATCCCAACTGCTGATCTTCACGATAAACCTTCTCTTTACACATCTGCACATCTATTCGCCGCCTACATCAATGCGCTTATATACACCTACGTATGTTCATAGGAGAACCTATTGGAAAGTCGCTCACTTGCTCAGAACACCCACGTTTCGCTGATTAAATGCTCATATGTCTTCTTTCTTTCTTCTCACACCGATTTCCCTTCCGCTACACATATGCATATATCTCACTTGAATACGCAAGTATGGCTACATAAAAAACAGTTTGTGTCTGCACGCGTACATGATACATATGTTGTTGTATCATTTGAATAACTACTTGTACAAATATACCGCCAATGATATCTATTTATATTGGGATGAAATATATGAAGCATATTTAAATATACGCATGCGAACATGTGCCCACGTCGCCGAAGAATATGGACACGTATATGTCTTTCCAAAAGAACGAAAGAGATATTGCCTGTGTTTGTCAGAGGTAGGGGGAAAAAAAGTGAAATTCTTCAAAGTCAAAGAAAGCAACGGACAATGGACTTAATGAGAGATCTTGGCTTTTTTTACTTCAACGGAAGTTATGAAGATATAGGTAAGAATTGGGTTTCCATGGTAACGTTGCTTCTCTGCATCAGACGCACCCGTATATATATATATATATATATATATATATATATATATATATATATATGTATGTATGTATGTATATATATATATATATATAAATATATATATATATATATATATATATATATATATATATATATATATATATATATATGTTGATGCATAAATAAGTGCTCTTTCTTTTTCTTATCTCGTAGACTTGTCCTGTGTAATGTCCTTTGAGTTGAAGCAAGCGCATACAAAAATGCTCTAATATAAATATATATATATATATACATATATATATACATATATACATATATATATATATATATATATATATATATATATATATATATATATATATATGAAAGCTGCTTCGTTAAATTATCTACATTATTATTAATATTTGTGTATATACGTTGCTCTGCATTTGGAAATCTGAAGTACTGTTTTCGAAATATGGGGATTGATCGAAAAATTTAGGATTTGCGCCCGGGTTTGAAGGACTCTTCCATTTCGGCTCCTTTTACAACATCTTAATCTCATGAAAAAAAAAATTGCAGAACTCCACAAGGTCAAAAAATATATTATGGTCGAAATCTAACCTATTTTTGAGTCTTTTAAATCGATGAAAAAATACCCTATTTATTCTTGATAAAAAATGCAACGTATATACATATGAACGTGAGCACTTTGACGTGGTGTAAATGGTTAACAAACTCGAATTGCCACAGCAATTACGACAGAGTAGTGAGTTCGTTCCTCACTGGGTGTTACATATATTCGGTCTTGTGCCACATTTACATTCACGTAGTAAATTATTATAGGTACTTCGACGTGGTATAATTAAAGTGTTATATCAATTATGACTGAGCAGTGAATCTGATTCTCACTTTGTGCTCCGTACGCCCGTCCTTGTCTCACATCTAAGCTATATTTAGAAAATCACTCTTGGCACTTCAGCGTGGTGTAATGTTTAACAAACTTGTCTCACTAGATCAGTTACTGTCTATATTTCTGAGATGAGGCATTATGTACATCATTTACATTATTCGGACTATTGTCCTCATCTTTGTCGCCATATTTATTACAACGTTTCGGCCGTTGTACGTTTTGACCTTCTTCAGGTGGTTGGAATATTTGACATAGTTAGATATTTTAATTTTTTCTAGATAATTTAATTTTCTTGTTTGGGTCGACTGGGGTTGTGTATTTCTTTATGATATTTCTAAGTGAAATTTCATCTTGCTTATAGTTGGCGTGTATTTGACTTTTGTAGTAGATGTTAATGTTATTGCTTTTATCTGTATGTTCAGCATCGCTATTGGTTACTTTAGAAAGAAATAGTCTAATCTGGTGGTCGATGATGTACTTCTGAAAACCATTGTTAACTAGCGTCTGTTTTACATTATTGTGTTCTTTAAGGAGAAGTGGACGAGAGGGCGAATTCTCGCGTGCTCTCTTTAGGAAATTTTGTATAACTTCTATTTAACTATTTAGTTAAGGATTATGTCGATAGTTTAATCGACGTGGACGTTCGTAAATAAATTTTCACTCTCGAGTGATGACGGTAAAATAAATAGTATAGTTTTTAGAATTTAAAGGAATTCGTGTGTTGATGTGATGCCATAATTGGTAGATAGATATAGAGTAAATGTTTGATGTCATTTTTAGTTGTTTTATTTGCCTTATGCAATGTGTATTCCCTATATTGAAGCTTTTGAGAGCTCAATGTAAATCAGAGCTAATTGAGTTAGATGTTACATCTAACTCAATCATGTCACCCCCCTTCACTTCCTCACTTCGTTAATTTACATATACTTTTTACTGCCCGTCATAAATGTGTAAATTTCTTTTCATTTTTCGTTTCAACCTTTGGAAAAAAATCTGATGATCCGCGGTCCTTTAAAAGGGCTGTGGTGAAATAATTGATTATATGGAACCTTATAGTAGTCTGTTTTTATTTAAATTATATATATATATATATATATATATATATATATATATATATGAGATCTGGAACATTGGCTGGTAGTATTAATCAAGTGCTCGATGTAAAATAACAGAACTATTAAGTAGATAATAATAAATATACGTATTAATTCTCACCGGTAGTACAACTCGGACCAACACAATCATCAGTTGCTGGGTAAAGACTGACCCTTACATAATTTACATTTCAATAATAATATCTGGTTAACGCAATGCTGGAGTAGTCCGGATATTATACGGGGATTACTGGTTTATATATATATATATATATATATATATATATATATATATATATATATATATATAAAAATAATGTATAAACAGAAAATATATTAAGTAATTGTCGGATTTAATTCATTCCCTATATATATATATATATATATATATATATATATATATATATATATATATATATATATATATATATATGTAGGGAATGAATTAAATCCGACAATTACTTAATATATTTTCTGTTTATACATTATTTTTTTTATAGATACACTTATTGAGATGTTGAGTGTTTCCACGTGAGTATATGGTAATAACGAACAAACACAGTTGTAGGGAAAATACTGGTATATTCAGAGAGGTATTTACATCACAGAGATTAGTAGTAGAACGAACGTAGGTTAGTAGTAACAATAAGTAATAGTAATAAAGTCCAACGGTATCTTCCGGTCGAGAAACGTAAGTGTAACTGATCACTACAGAAGTCTCACTCTGCACTGCACTACACTGCTCTAGAACTACTGTTCTATTTTATAATAATAGGATCAGTCTATTATGGTTGTGAAGGTGGGTGCGCCCCAACACTTTTCTAAGTAAATGATCTGTTCTTTAATTAAACAGTGTTATTGTTACTGGCCGAAATGTTCGAGAAATTTCGTGGAAAATATGAGTTCTCCGACAGGAATCGACCTGCATCCTATGGGGAACTACCGTTAAGCCTGGCGTGCTATAACCACAAGAATTTAAAAGCATGAATAGAATTCGAGCTTTTTTGGCTGAACGGCTACTAAAATGAATAAAGCTTCATACGACCAAATCATTTATTAAAAAGATTTCTAATAAAAATTAATATTATGAACAGATATTCGTATTGTGCATTTATCACAAGCATATCCAGAAAATTTATCAATTGCGTAATATTAATTTTATTATGAAAACTTTGATTTACACTACCAGAATTCATTATGCGTGTCACAGATGACGAGCTTAATTTTGGCATTTATAGAAACGCTACCAACAAAAAACGACTTGCTCAGCTTCTACTCAAACGACTCCTCTAAAATTAAATCTGGTATAATTATAAATTTCTATTTAAGAGCATTAAGAATTTGCAGCCCCAGATATTTCACCCAAAGATGAAACATACACATAAAAAAAACATTCAAAATCCTATAATATCCGTATCACTTCATCCATAGGAGATATATAGCCGCAACAAAAATAACATCACCCATAATAATAAATTATACAAGAACAGATTCACAAATCTACTGACCAAACCCCGTAACCTCCACTATCCAGAAGAACCTATCTCATCTAAACAATATCTATATAATGACAAACACTTCCAAAACCATAATGGATATAATCAGATCTAAAAACACCGTTAACAATAATATTTCAGTAGCAGGCATATATAAAATAAATTGTCAAAACTGTTGTTCATAATACATTGGAGAAACATGCAGAAATGAAAAAAATACGCATCTATGAACATAAAAGAACCTTGACAAATGAACTGGTTAACCATAGAAATAAATTCAAACACAATTTTCCATTTAGAAATTTTACAGTCATAAAAAAGAAAATAATTCACTCAGAAGCAAAATACTCGAGAGTTCCGCCAGGGAATATTATGCAAATATTAATCTACGCCCCGCTTTCCCCAAAGAATCACTTCTCGCCCAAGCCAACAGACACAACAAATATATCCATAAATCAAAAGAAAATAGTTGACTCCGTCAACAAAACAATACAAACAACATTTCTAGAAATTCTCTTCAAACATAAAAATTAAATGACGTAATTTTTCAGCTAACCCAATCAATGTATATGAGAGTTTCTAAATCCTTCTAGTAGATAGCAACATTTTGATTTTGTTTATAGACACTTTGTTCAGATAAATTAAATTTCGTCTTTCGCGTTTCGTCCATTGCGGACTGCGTCGGCTAAAACTCCATACTGTCTTTTTTCCTTTACACCCCCCACACAAACAAACACACACAAGTATATATATATATATATATATATATATATGGGGGGTGCGTTCAAACTATAAAATAACATTAGCTAGCCGGTTCAAACTCCTTCCAGGTTTTTGAACAAGAGTAGAGGTTTATCCTTTGCTCCCTGTTTAGGGTTGGGTTTCAGGTTCTTTCCAAAGTCATGCTTGTGGGATTGCCTGTAAATCTATAGATCCTTCTACAGGGTGAACATAATTGTAAGATATATATATATATATATATATATATATATATATATATATATATATATATATATATATATATGTATTTATACACACAAGGAGGGGTACCTACGATAGAGTCGGAAATAAAACCAGGCCGGAAATACAATTTGTGTAAAGAAGACAAAATGATATCTAGGTAATAAGAAAAAAAATACTTGGGTTAAAGTCAGAGTAGTGGATATCAAGAAAATTGGAAGGAAAAAACGTAATTGTAGATTTGGCGATACGCTTGTTGATATCTGCGTCAAGTGAACGTCCTTTAGGCATGGCAGCATTTTTATATTTTTCCTTCGGGGGGAAAGTCCAAGAGTTTAATAAGAAGCCAAAGGTGTACAATAACAAAACTAAAACTATAAACAGAAAGATGCTGTACTGATAATCAACAAATAACCTTTGTCTCCCATTTCTTTCTGCTGTCTTGTAATTACACATATACAAATGTCACTTTTAACTTAATGGGTCCAATTCTTTTAATGACAAGTTCCAAAGACGTGATAGGAAGATAACTCTTCTGATTCCAAGGTTCGCTTTTACTCTGACAGAAAAAAATGTTCTGTATTCTTGTGAGAATCTTTCATCATACGAGCTGTTTACACATTGTAAATCACTTTCAGCATCACTTCATGTTTCCGTCTATGCCGATCTTTTCAAACCAATGTGTGTTTTTCCACGCCTACACGGCCAATCTTTGGTTCATACTATTCTGAACTAAAATCCAAAAACTAGGAAAGGAATAAAATACATTTTTATAGTAATTATACTCGCAATCTATTTTTATAAAAAATTATCAACGATACATTTTTGTAGTGAAATTATTTAAAAATTACCAACAAGATATTTTTATACTAATTGAAGATATGGCATAAATCTATTTATATATAAAAAAAACATCTGTGACTTGTGTCCGTCCACCAAACCCTTTAAAATAGCCATACATTTACTTGTGGAAACCAAATTAAAAAAAGACAAAAAAAAACTTGTTTACTGTGAAGTCCTATAAAATTAAATTAAATTAAAGACATTATTAACCCGCGAAGTAGGGTTTTAGCCAATGTATTTTTAAAAATAATCAGCTTATTCAAATTTCATCAATTGGTTTGCGAAATTGAACGAAACGTAGAGTTTTGTAAATCTCGACAAAAAGGTTAGCGATAACTTCAAGAATTCTAAATAATGTGTGGATTTTCAACACGAGTTAGCGTGTTGCAAACAATTCTAGTTGTCAACAAAAAAAGCAAAAAAAAAAAGCAATGTGTTATGATTAATATCATTTCATGTAAGGAGAAATAAGTTTTCAATCCATTTTTTGCGATATTATTTGGTTAAAAAAAATGCAGCTAAGCAATTATAATTTAACAATGATATAATATCATTCTCTTGAACTAATTATAAAGTTTGAATTTTCATATATAGCTTTCGGAATTAAATAACCCATACTGGTTGATATGCCGCTAAACAAAAACATCCAATATGCTATACTGCGTAGAACTTTGTTACAGTTTAAGTAATTGTCCACTCCATGTCAGAACAAAATTTGTTCTGCATTTTTGTGCCCATCTTCTCAAATCCATGTCTGATTTTTTAGAGTTCATACTGATGGTGCTAGATACTTACGTCCTGAGGAACTGGCAAACTTAGTGACTCATGGCGGATTCATTTATAAGCATGATCGTATCGTACAAGCGGCGTTATATCTAATTTTTTTCAGAGGTCTCCAAAAGAACGTATCAAATATTATCTATATTATTTTTTTAAGTACATACATATTTATATATACAAGTTAACACATATTTACATATACAGTAGAATTTCTCATATCCGAACGGGTTCCTCATATACGAACGGGTTCCGCATATAATGTGGCATGGGTAATATAACATAAGTTAACAAAACACAAAAACTTGTCTCAAAGTTTTATTTTCAATTGTATTTCTTCTTTCGTTTCTCGTTTCGCTTACTTTTTGCTGTTCGAGTTTTTTTTTTTAAGTAAGGCAAATTACGTACAATCGTACATTCTGTACTACTGATCAAGGTTTTATTTCTCCATGAATTTGATGATCTCATCAATGTCTTTCTCTTCCGAGCCCCAGTCTTCATCAGCCTTCATATTTTCACCATTATCGGAACAATTTGATTCTTCCTATATTTCTTTTGTGTGGCTTCTGTTTTTTAGAGTCCATACTGATGGCGCTAAAAATTAAGCTGGGATATAATCTTTTGTTGTTTTGGGCATGTTTATGAGTTGTATGAAGATGTTGTTTGACTTTGTATTGCATGTCATATTTCTATGGTGTGGAAATCCGTGTGTATTCTTCATCTGTCTGCAGGACGATCTCTCGGTCTGATCGAAAAGATGGCAATCAACCTGTAGGTTATACTATGCTTAGAAGAACTTAGTTACAGTTTGATTGTCTCCTTTGTGAATGAACAAAATTTGAGAAGCTTTTATCGTCAGAGCTGTTTCGATACGTTGCAAATAATTTTGATCTTCATTGCACGTTTTCGACTATACCAACCTTCTCAAGTTCATGTCTCTTTTTCAACACCCACACAGCCAACCTTTGGTTTATACGATGTTTAGCAGACCTTAGTTACAGTTAAACTAAATCCCTCTAAAGCCACGATTCAACTAGGGCCATAGTTCAACCAGGCCCACAGTTCGAGAAGATGACCCAATAGAGCCCCAGGTAGAGAGTCCTGTCTGACCTGCTACTTAATACATGACTGGGAGAATATAAGATAGATTCGTATCTTTGATAAGGAAATTTGCGTGAAAGTGAATGCAACAATTTAAACCGGAATTTAAAGTCGGTTCGCCGATTAATTGTTCCGAGCCTCTGACTATTACATCGCCTGTGCACTCGCGGACGTGACAGACACTTTAACACAGAATATTGTACATTTACTAAACCAGGCTAAAATCTACACATGGGACTGAAACGATTAGCAGTCTATGATGACACCGTATCGCTGGACGGAGAACTCCCGGACCGAAATCAACGACCACGGACGTGACCGAGGTGAGCCTTCAGATCGTGTGGTTTGACCTGAATATGAATGATCTCCCCACGGTCTATGTGTCATGCCTCTTAAGAACGTTGTTGAGCATAGATCTCCACAATTTCCTACTCTTTGTAGCTCTGCACAAGACAAGCTAGAAATGAACGAATACCTCTCCAAATTTCGATCCAGATATTAGCGTGCCAACAACGCTGCATTTTGAACCGACTGTGGCCATAACTTACGTGATTGACATGTGTTGACAGGTGATGACATATTGATTGTTGTTCTACGGAGACTTTATCTGTAAAATATAATTTAAGAAAATGACGGGAGCGTCTTTTTTATATAATTTTTAATTACTCAGTAATCTGAAAAATGCCGGAAAATATTCTACGTAGTCTAATTTTAGGAATGTTGACTTTAAATTTACTATAGTCATCGCACTTATGTTTTGATAATGTCGTGTATGGTCAACCATACTTACAAAAATCGGAAGTTTATACCCTAAAAAAAAAACAATAAAAAATAATTTTTAAAATCTTGGGGCAAAACAATTTGCATTATTGTTTTCAAGTTCTGATTACTAAATATAGTTTACACTTAATTACAATATCATATAACGCAATGATAGTAATGGAGGATATTAAAAGATTCCTAACTTTTACAAATTATTATAATTAAAATTTAAAAAATGAAAACAATTCTTGTAATAATTTATTATTCATCGAATTTGTTTTTCTTAAGATAATAATGTCCTCAATAAATTTTATTTATAAAAGCAATTAAAAGCTTTTCTAATTAAATAATTAGATAGTTTTATTGCATATTTTATTTTACGATTTGGAGCAGATTTTCGGAAGATGAGTAGCAGTTTGAAAAGAAAAATGATGATTTACATTCTCCAAAGAGTCAACTAATAAAACAAATATTGCCACGAAAATTTAACTTCTCGAAATTTCCTGAAATTAAGTAAGAAAAAATATTTTTATCAAGATCTAAAAAAATTTCAAACATAATTTCATTTACTTATGAAGTCCTTCAAGTTTCATTAAATTCCACAAGTTATTTGATTTTTGCAAGAATTTCCAAATCAATGTTTTCCACCAGAAAAAAAAGATGGTCAGACACAAATCGTTATTATTACATCGATCGAATAAAAAAGAAATGATATCTAAAGAACATTTCGAATGCGCTAGAAAGGATTACAAAATTAGTAAAATAATTAAAAAATACTTCGGTCTTAATAAGAACATATACATTTTGAAGATAAAACTTTGATTTTTATTATGTTTGGGGCTTTTCTTTTCATTATGCTATGTGGTTTCTTCATCAAATTAGTGGAGGAACCTAAATCAAATCTGTCCTGGGTAAGACGATAAACTACATCCGTGTTCTTGGTAAGATGATAAAGTACATCCAACAGCAAGGCCTCTGATCTGGTATTGAGGAGCGTGAAACCACCTATAAATTGCTGGTGTTCTCAGGTTCACCATGATCCGGGGTGGTAGTACCTATTAGGGTCCCAGCTATGGGAAATAGTTGACCCCAAAACTGGGGTCAAACCACTATGAAAGTGTAAAAATAGGTTTTAGTTCCAGCAATACATTTTTATAAAAGCTTATGACCAGCAATGAATTTTTGAAGAAAAAAATTATTACCAGCAATATATTTTTTAAAAATATTAGCAGCAATACATGTTTGGAAAAAAAAATTATTGCCAGCAGTAATATTTTGAAAAAAAAAAAATATTACCAGCAGTAATATTTTGAAAAAAAAAATATTACCAGCAGTAATATTTTGAAAAAAAATTATTACCAGCAGTAATATTTTGAAAAAAAATTATTACCAGCAGTAATATTTTGAAAAAAAAATTATTACCAGCAGTAATATTTTGAAAAAAAAATTATTACCAGCAGTAATATTTTGAAAAAAATTATTACCAGCAGTAATATTTTGAAAAAAAATTATTACCAGCAGTAATATTTTGAAAAAAAAATAATTATTACTAGCAGTAATTTTTTGAAAAAAAATTATTACCAGCAATCATTTTTAGAAAAAAATTTTAGCAGCAATATAATTTTGGAAAATAAAATATTACCAGCAATACATTTTTGAAAAAAAAAAATATTAGCAACAATACATTTTTAAAAAAAATTTTTTAACAGCAATAAAAATCTTGTCTGTATTAAATAACCCATCGAGGTTAAGAAGCCGTAAAAACAAAACAAACCAAACCAACAAATCAAACCAATAAAACAAACCTTCATATTATTCTTATTTTAATTATTATTTTTTAAACCCTTTCTGTTTTTTATTATTTTGTTTTCGTTTTTGTTTTTTCGTCAGGCTTTCGTTTATGGTTATCGGCAAACTCTCGACTCAAGAAACAATTCAATGACGGATTTGGTAAACAAACACTGCACAATGTTTCAAAACTTCTCGTTCACTAATAACCGGAAATGCTACGACGGCCCTTCCTACCGTTACCCGAAAAGGCAACGTAATTTCTGCCTACAGACTCTGTCAACCCGTTTGACCCCTAACTACTGCCAAAATCGAAAGGTCAAACTTGGCAGAGTTCAGAGGAGCAAGGAATCCCAGTCTGTTGCTACAGCTGTAAAGACACAAAATTTGGCATCCACACCCTGACAGGAGGGTGGGAAGATGATGAAGGGTCTGCGGGGTGCGAACCTGGCTGAATTTACCAAGTCAATAAGCAACTGTAATCACAAGAGGAATATCTTTGTGAATCTATGCCTTAAAAAAGACATTGATAGACAAGGTCTTCAATTTTACGCACAAGAAGCGCAATTATTCTGTTGATTTCCATCCCAACGAGTAGTCCTGGGTAAGACGATAAACTATATCCGGCAGCAAGGCCTCTGATCAGAAAACTGGAAGTTCTGAGTAGCATGGAACTGCCTCTTAATTGCTGGTTCCAGGTCCACCCTGAACCGTGGTGGCAGCAACTGTTAGGGTCACAGTAAATATTGAACCCCCACCAAACAACAAAAACAAAAATACGTATGTATAAAAATACATTTTTATAGTAAATTTATCAGCTATCCTTTTACATATATATATATATATATATATATATATATATATATATATATATATATATATATATATATATATATATATATATATATATATATATAAATTACCAACAATGCATATTTATAGTAAAATTACCAGGGATGCAATTTAGTGTAGACTTAACAACAATACATTTAATAACAAAATGACTAACAATACATTTTATCAGCAGTTGAAGGCACACAATTGTGTTCAAAATATATTTTGTTGAAGCAGTAGAATTGTTTTCAAAAGATTTAAATTTCGGTTTTAAATGCCACAAATCCATTCATCGATTAAGGAATTAATTAATTGGTCAATCTTGATTTGCGTCTATATTGTAATCTAGGAAAGGTTACAGTATGAGGAATAACCAAAACAGAGGTTGGAAATGAAATGTTAATCTTTATAACATCAACAAAATACAATGCTCGCCAGCGGCGTGGAGTAGGTAAACCACTGATAGTGGGGTACTATTTAGACAGCATATTACCTACCTTAGAATAATGTCCAACGTATTTATGAGGATTGGATTATGAGAACCCATTAGTGTTCACAGGAATGGTATATAACAGTCTACCAGTCACTTGCAACCAGTATCTCATTTACTGCTTTTTTTCTTTTTAGACTAGACTGTTATTGTGGCGATCTGACATCGTGCACCGGAACACCATATTTGAGGCTCGTAAGTTTTGATAATTAAATTCCACATTCTGCGGGAGATAGGCACAATGCAATCTAAACACTTGTATTAAAGTAGAATGGTCTTGGGCAAACTGCCGATCCCCCCCACCTCTTGACCACATTCAATCCAGTTGGCTTTCTGAATTTCATGAGGAATTGGCTTTCTAATATCATGAAGAAAATAGCGTTTATTAAAATGTAGTTCCGTTTCTTTCGCTCTCACTTGTTCTATCACACAATCTCGTGCACAACCGCACACATAAACAATTATTAAATATGTTTTTGAATTTTGTAACTTTTCGTTGAAAATAACGTTGTCAGATTTTTGAGACATTGGCCATTGTCACTATGGAGGATGATACGTGTAAATATTTTTTGCTTCAGAAACAGGAAACGTCAATGATAAATTTTTTTTTCTAAAGAATAAATACGCTATTTTTTCTATAAAATGTTTGTATACACAAAGGAATAATTTACAAACGAATCACACACAGCAGCGTGCGTTAGGGATAATATTAGACCAACACTTCAGTTTTTTTTGTAATTATAGAAAGCAACTTTTTTTCCAAATGAAAAAGGATCGACATTTCCCCATTATTAAGGCAGATGCTGATGCGCCCCTTCTTTTGTTGTGAAAATAGCTGGGCTATTTTAAATAAAACATTACCTTGATTGTTTTTTTATGTACTGTACGTTATGCGGCACACTGTTCCAAAACGTTTGGCTATGCACGGACTAGAACATAGTCTTGTACGTGTAAAATATTCCATATCAAAATTATCTTTCTGTTATTTCACACTTGGTTTAGGTTTCAAAAAATACGAAATGGCAGTTATAAAAATAATAAATACATAAAACAAAGTAAAATCAAATAACCCCTTCCGTCTTCGGGCAAAAAAAAAAAAAAAAGAAGCCAACGCGAAGACCTTAATCAGCTGACTACGATTCCAGAATTCCAAAGCGATTCTCTTCTTCGTTCCAATACGTGCCTTAAGTGAAATCAAACGCCTGTCTCTGACTCCGTTAAACGACATGGCGTTTATTTTAAAGAAACAAAATGACCCCAGATTCATACGGTCCCCTCACCTAAACTGCAACGCCCATCTTCTCTATCTGCATATTATAGGTAGTAGTCAAATTAAAACCTGACTTGGACTTGTGAGTTCCCACTGTGATGAAGAAAACCGTTTCCACTTGTGTTTGTGAGCTACGGACATATTAGTTAGTGATTTACTATAAATCTGCTACACGTCGTATTATATAAATTCTAATTAACCCAAGTAAAACTAGAAATTGTCTTATACATTTACCATACATATATATATATATATATATATATATATATATATATATATATATATATATAGACGAACATTTCATAGTGTTTAGGCATCAGTCGATATATTCAGGGTGCGATGGATAAATTGTCGCCATCGTATATTTTTTATTTCGCGCATGCGCGTGGTTTGTTTGTTCTTATTTTATTTTATCAACTGCATAGTATGGTAGGAGGATTAGCTGGGTACCGTCTGTGAGAAAAAAGACCACCCTGACACATCACTTCCAGAAATTTGGAAACGTTATGCTGTAATGTCTAACATTCGCGCCAGGTGCTCCAATCCGAACATTTCTGAGTGTTTGGGTGTTAATCTACCGACAGTGCAGAGGACTCGGCAAGAGTTGGAGGAGTCTAATGGTGATTACGAATGTGTTTGGAATGATTACTAGTGATGGCGACATTATGACTTCATTCATCTTCCCACAGAGCCTAAGAATCAACACAGAGGCGTACATCAAGTGACTTGAGAAGGAGATGCTGCTTTGAGTCAAGAGGCTGGCTATTGGAAGATCCTATGTCTAGTAACACGACTCTACACCACGCCACACAAGCAGAAGGGCCCTGTCATGGCTGTCAGACAATTTCTGCAAAGACATCGCCCCTTACATCTAGCCACCTAACACCTCAGACTGCAACCACCTTGATTATTTGTAAGGAACAGTCGATCGAGAGACCAATAAAACACCTTGTAACACCAAAGATGAACTGAAAACAAGGATTATGGTAGCATTCACCAATGGTGATTGTTCAGAAAAGTTGCAGAAGATTCGAAAATCGTCTGGAGGCTATGGTTGAAGCTAATGGCGATTTTATTCAATAAATTTATTCTTTAGTATTTCAAGATAATTTTGTGTAATTTTGGTAAATATATCTGTTATAATGAGATGTCAGTATTTTAATTTTTAATATAGACGCCAATTTATCTGTGTGTGTATGCGTGTGTGTGACATAACGATATATAAATTTTTATTATTTCATATATCAACAAACAGTATTTAGAAAAATATGACAAACTGAAACACGTCACAATATATATATATATATATAATACTCTAAAAACTTTTACTCTTATATATATATATATATATATATATATATATATATATATTTGTGTATTTAGGCAGCAATCCTTCTTTCATGCACATTTCATTAAAAACGATTGACAAGGTGCTTTTATTTAGTTTTTATATAATTTCTCGTGCGATCTAATAACGTTTTTCTTTTCAGATGATAAATTATATAAAAACTGTCCGAAACTTTCGGCTATACATTTAGCCATTTTCAAGGATTATATTTCAACTGTCAGAATTAGAAATAGTTTGTTATATGTATGTTTTATAAAATGTTTCATTTTTTTGTTTCAAAACACGGTCAAGATATTATCTCCATGTTTTTATATAATTTATCATCTGAAAAGAAAAACGTTATTAGATCGCACGAGAAATTATATAAAAAACTAAATAAAATCACCTCGTCAGTCGTTTTTAATGAAATGTGCATATATATATATATATATATATATATATATATATATATATATATATATATATATATATATATATATCAAAGTTTTTTTTTGTTTTTTTTTACTTAGCTGACTGATGTTACACTCAGCATCCCGAAACCTTAGTTTTGTAGACGGACCTTCCGGCAGTTATACCGTCCACTTGTCAGGTGGTATCAGCAATTGACTGCTTATATGTCTCGACTTTTTATACGCCCTTTTCATTGGTGCAAATTTTTTTCAAGGGCATTTTGCTTAGATGTTGTTAATTACACTTCATATTTTCACTGTTTAAGATGTGTTTCTTGTATCGTTCTGAATACTAGTCAGTCAGTTATGTGACATCACGAATCTTTCGATACATAACTGACGAGCCAATTTTTTTCCCGCAGTAGGTTACCATTTCTTTCTGCGGTAGACCAGTTACTATCCAAGGCTATAGAATCCGGTCATATCAGGGTATTAGCACGTAAGTGAAGGTAATGGATTCGACTGGAATTCGACCTCGGCTACTCGATTCCTCAATCCGAGCCGCTATCTATTACGCCACCGTACGTTTCCTTACTATTAGGAGCGATTATTCTTCGCCTTCGCGTTTTGAGCGTGGCTGGAATTCGAGTGAACGTTTTTCGATTTTTTTTTTAAATTTCAAAACATTATCTCCACTGTTGTATAAGGTGAAGTTGACAGTGGGAGAGAGATGTTTTATTTTCAGGACCTCTCTTATAGGAAAAATGTAAGAACGCTGGAAACATTTTTTTTCCTTGTCTGTCAGATCTAACAGAAGTTGTTTAAAAGGTTGATGCCCATATATACATTAATATATAGTACTTATATTTTTTAAATTATTCGGACTGTTATACTCATCTTCATTGACATCATAAAAAAAAATTACAACGTGCTAAAAAGTATTAAAAATATTAATAAAATAATAAAAATATATATTTCAGCCTTTCCACTTAATAATAAAGAACATTTTGACGAGAAAAATATGTTTTTATCAAGTGTAGAGCCTTTTTATTTTTAATCACGCTATTCCGTTTTCTCGGTGGTCCCTACCTTTATACCACCGGACCGATCTCACTCATATATCTTATACACAAAACAAAAAAAAAACAGGTACTTTTTTTTAAAAATTGGCTGTGGTTAATCAGTATTTGAGAGACCATATTTTACGCTTGTTATTTCAATATTTATTCATATCGAGAATTTCATTTCATTTCCGTCTTATTCATAAATATCTCTTGAACCAAATTTAATTAAAATATCCGCATCCAGTTAACCTGCCAAAGACATTTCGAACAAAGATTCCCACGCGCATCTGTCCAGTCTCTTGTCTCTGGGACTTGACGCCATAGGAGACAATCATCCATGTGTCTTTTGCTTTCTTCTTGGCCTTTCCTGGTTCCAGTTTTCCTGCTTGTGGTCTCGAATTGAAACTGCACCAGCTGTGACAACAAGACGCCCCGTCATGAATAAGTTCTTCAAGAGTCAGCCAGCTGGCGCTCGGAACTGGTGCCCTTACAGAAGGCGCGTCGGTCTGAGTGTGCTTGGTAGATATATATATATATATATATATATATATATATATATATATATATATATATATATATGTGTGTGTGTGTGTGTGTGTGTGTGTGTGTGTGTGTGTGTGTGTGTGTATGTTCGCTGAATTTAAACACATTCAACAGTCTGTTTATATAATTTTAGGCATTTATCACGTCTTTACCACGAATACACCCCACCACACACACACTTACACATTATCGTCCGGTTCATACTCCTTCACTAATTTTTGAACAGATTTATACCTTATTTCCTGTTTAGGACTCGGTTTCCAGTTCCTTCTAAAGTTTTTTTTTCTTTCTCTTTCATTTCTAGTAGCTCCTTGCGTCGTATTGGCATTATCGCTTGCTTGAGTG
>OZ038511.1:80842502-80850002 GCA_964036315.1 Acanthosepion esculentum | reverse complement strand
GTGTGTGTTGTTTGAAGGTTTTCGCGTGTTTTTGTGCCTATGTGTGTTGTTTGAATGTCCCCACGTGTATGTGCGCGCGCGTGTGTGCTGGGTTTGGCTTTAAGGGCCAGGGTGCAAAGGTTAGCTTCTTAAACTGTATGGGGAGAGCAAGGGCAAACCGTGGGCGTATGGCTCATCGATTTGGACTCGGTTCTGTTTGTACACGTGGATATCCGTTCTAGGTGCGCTTATTATTTTAAATCTTTGTTTGACTGACCACAGTTGGCGGGAAAAAGTATTCCTTCTGCTGCTCTAAGATGAATTTATTTTCTTCTGAAGGTCAACTCAAACAATATCACCTGTTTCATGGCAACTGAATGCGTGAACTTGTGACCTCTTGCTCATTATCCTTACCACGAAATAACACGCACCCAGTATAAAGTAATTGGATATAAGAATTATTTCTTTACCGTACTTATTCATATATAACACGCAAACGTTTTTTTTTATTTTTAAACCTAAATATTAGAGATGCGTATTACACATGGGAACTAATATTTTCCGTTGACTATTCCGGGACAGTATAAAAAATTATAAGTTATGTCTCGTGCTCAAACTAAATTAACTGTTAAAAGTGTTTAAATCCCTATTGTAAAAATATATTCACATAGGTATAGGGCTGGTTTAAGAGTCTTGTGCCCCCACCCCGAACCTATGATACCCCCTCCCACACACAACCTACTACATCTCAATTTTCATCAGGTAGAATTCATATAAAATACAAATTTTATTGTAAACGTACTATATACAATAATGGATCATATGCAATATAGGCGAACAATTCAAATATAAAAATCGAAAATAGATAAAATGTATGGAAATACAAATTAGAGACATGTCATAATAGATCATTTCATACAAATTAGAGACATGTCATAATAGATCATTTCATACAAATTAGAGGCATATCATAATAGGTCATTTCATACAAATTAGAAACATGTCATAATAGATCATTCCATCTGAAAAAAATCAACATGTTTTGTGGCAATTTTTAACATCAACATGTGATTTCTCTTGTGAAAATGTTGAATAATTTTCACACATTCAACATTATAGACCAAAAATAGTGAATTTTATATAATGCGATTTTTTTTCAAGACTTCGCTTGAGCAAAACAAATTCACGGATTTGGTCGAAGCGAAATAACCGAGTCCCGTGGTACAGTTGGTCTGACGTTCGCGTTGTATCGAAGCGATCCGAGTTTGATTCTCGGTAGTGGATGCGCACTGCTGATGAGTCCCAGATAGGAGGAAACGGCCGTCTAGTGCTTTCTGCAATCTGTTGAGGATTCTAAGCTCGACGAATTACTATAAAATTAGCCTAAATCCCCAAATCAAAAATACTTTTTATTTATTTTCATTTTATATATATATATATATATATATATATATATATATATATATATATATATATATATATATATATATATATATATATTCGTACCCCAGCACTATTTCTATTTCTGAAACAAACCTGTGATTATCGAAAAAGTACTTTATTGTATGTTGCTCGGAGAATAAAAATGTTTTTTTTATAGAACGTCTATCTGAATCTCTGGAATGAGGTATGAGAAGTTTTCGTTAGTTACAAATGCAGACTGTTGTCCCTATATTTGTTGTTATTATAACATTCGGGCCGTTGTGCTCTACGTACTTCTTCAGGTTCTTGTCGTTGGTTATGATAGGTAAATGAATATAAAATAGAAAAAAAAAAGAAGCAGCATTCTTTGTTATTCATAGCCGAATTCTTTCTTTTAAAAAACGCGACGCATCACCTTATGACGTGGGCAACGAAGGGACTCCACAGCTTCCTTTCTTTTATTGGGCTAAGCAAATTTTTGGTCAACATAATCGACCAACCGTGAGTGCAATTGGAAACGATGTAACGTTGTTGGGGAGAGGTTCAATTCCGGCGCGCGATGACGAATAGAGGGGTCTGGATTTTCGGCCACATTCTCGTGCACTGCGGCAATGTTTTCAGATAAACGAGCACGCAATGGTTTTTTCACATCTGCCACCGATCCAGTTTGTATGAATTTACAAACAATTTTTCCAGTTGCACTCTTGAAACTTTAACACTTTGTTTGATTATTAATCTTCCCATGGTTGAAATTGCCAAAGACTTAAATTGTTAAATCTGAAATAAAAAATTTAAAAAATCATTAGACGCTTAAACATAAACCACATTTAGAATCGGTTCAAGTTATTGGAACACGCTTATAAGTCGTTCTTTTTTGTTTTAGTTTTAATTTTTCTCAAAATTAATACATTAACAAGGGTGATTTACTTTCAGATTTCCATGCGTGTCAAATATTAAAAAAAAATGTTTTCAGGAATCATTTATGTATCACATAGTTTGACATTTTTGTGTTCAGATCGGATTTCAACAAGTGTCTGGCAATGATACGCCTTAATAAAAAAAACAAAAAAACAACTTTAATGCGACTGTTAAAGCTGTTTGAATAAAAACGAAACTAAAAAGAAAAACAGGTGACTTGATCGAGAGTTAAAATAAGTTGAAAATGAAAGAAATCCTCTCTTTCTCTCTGCGCCATATCCATGTTAGAAAAGTCCTGGCTCTTCAGAGCTTACTATGTTTGGTTTATTTTACCAATGCTTCGTTTTGTTTTGTGCTATATACTCCACGATCTATTAGCTCACGCTTCTCAAACAGGTTAATTTCCGCTAGATGTGTTCTTCCTTGCGTGAGGTGGATGGGAGACCAGATCGGCTTTCATCTGTTAAACTCGTCATTTCCGCTTTAAATACCCGCTAATACAATTTTCAGCGATCCCTCGTGCGTATCCATACAGCGCTAAAATCCAACGTTGGAATTCCGCAGGTTTCATTCTCTCAACCCACAGAGAGCACTGCAGCGGGTTACTCCTCGACGGTGAACTCGCTGACTGGACTATCATTCTCCTGACCGCGTTGCACATGACTGAATGAGGGAAGGCTGCGTTACTGTCACCCACCTCGCAGAAGTGATATCGCGCGTCAGTGCCATTTTATTGTTTTTACGGGGTAATTTTAAGAAATGTCTGTCTAATAAGTTACTTTCTTATATATACATATTATTCCTGAAACAAACTCATCTCTTCCGAGTACATAAAAATCAATGTATATATATACAAAATACGCAAGTGATATACTTTAATGAAAAATCTAACCAAACAAAATACTTCAAAGCATCCTGCAGCGTCTCACTAACACTTTAGCCTCCAGAATGTTTTCTGACATAATAGCATATTATCTATTACTTCATTACACATGTGACACGTATCCAATCTACAAAGAACAAGAAGTTGTGGAGAGCCATGATCGGCAACGTTCTGAAAAGATACGGCACAGAGAAGAGTATTTAACCTACTGGAGTGTCTTGGAAGTGTTTCTTTTTTGTTTTTGTTTTGGTCTTTCTTTTAGCAATTCTCAGTCAATGTCGTCCTGTTTTCATTGAGTTTAAATCTGTGTTCATTGGCTCAGGGACTGAAATGACAAACGGGATGCCGGGACTGAGCTTGATTCATTCAGGTGTCAAGATTTCATAACTGAATTTCCTGTACTTCATATATATATATATATATATATATATATATATATATATATATATATATATATATATATATATATATATATATATATATATATATATTATAGCATGTTTGAATTCGTTTACTAATATATTATATATATTATAGTATGTTTGAATTTGTTTTCAAATTTGAATATTGATTAACGCAGGTGTCAAAATTTCATAATTGAATTTCCTGTACTTCATTCTTCCTATTCTAGAAATTTGAAATTATGTAATTTTATAAAAATTTTAATGGTTTTTAATTCATCCAAAAACGTGTCTTTTCTCAAAACTGAATGAAAATTATATATATATATATATATATATATATATATATATATTATACGGCACACTTTAGCGTAGAGAATGTTTGCCACACATATTGGAATATCATCAGTTACAACATTACACGTGACACATATCTAACCAATAAGAAATCGTCAAGCACAACAGACCATTAATCTGCATCACTTTACTTTTAATCATTTTTTATTATTTCTATCTTGATCTCTGACGAAGTTTTAATAAAGCAAAATACGTTAGATTAAGATCTGTCTCCTACTTGTTTTTTTTTCCTATAAAAACATCGTTAAAAAATATGCGTTCCCCGACAGGAATCGAACCTCTATGCCTATACCGAAACCGTCATTTGACTTAACGTGCTGTACCATTCAGCTACAGAGAAGCGTCAGGCTAGCAATGTCCGAATTACTCTTTATAAACACACATCGTTCACTATCTTTCCCGATAATTTATTTCTCCCCCGAAACGTAACCTAACGTAAACAATGACAGTATATTTGATGAAATGGATTAAATCCGAGAAATATTTTAATATATTTTCTATTTATACTTTTTTTTTCTCCAACATTCAGGCCAGTAAATGTTATTAACATTGTTTAATTAAGACAAAGCATTTACTTAAATAAGTTTTATCCATAGAAATAACGTATAAACAGAATATATATATACATATATATATATATATATATGTGTGTGTGTGTGTGCGTGTGTGTGTGTGTGTGTGTGTGTGTGTAAGGCAGGATGTGTGTGTGTATGTGTGTGCGTAACGAATGCACAGAAAATTTACATGCACATGCTCCAAGTTAGCGAGAAGGCCAAGACCGACTTTGCATTTCACAACTCCCATCGATAGTGGAAATAATCGATTTTTTCATGCTTCTACGGCAGTTTTCATGTAGTTTGCGGCCATTTTCTACTGGCCAGAGTGAGGGACTATAGCTGGCTGCCACGAATAGGTGGGAAGATTCTATTGGCCAGCGTGAGAGCCAACAGGTGACTGACACGAATGTTAACTAGCATGCACAAAAATCGATAGCTGCATTCGTCACAAGTGGGAAAATTTAAATCTGCATGGCATTTTGCTCCAATTGGCTCATTCGCTTGCTTAAACTCAACGTTGATTCTGATTCCGCAGAACTGGGTTCGGTGTGAACAATTATTTGTTGTTAACATTCTTTTTTCATTCGGTCTTTCCAGTTACGAGTCCTTTTTTAAAGCTGATCGTTTTGTGTTCATTTTGTTTAGTTCTTTTTTCGTAACAGAATTAATGTTTAGTATAGAGGTTAGAAAAAAATCGCAGTGTGAGATAGGCAAGAAGTAAGGCATGTAGCAACATCAGCACGGCAAAGGGCACTCCTTTAAAGGCAAGGAACGGCAAAAATATTTTAAGTCAAGTGATAGCGATTGCTGTATGTCGTACGATTTTTGAATCAAGCACGGGCAACGCCGGGCCATGCTGCTAGTATATATATATATAACTGAATGATATAAAATAGAAATAAGTATTACAAACAGATGATTTTTTAAATGATTTTATTTGGATGGAAACATATTTAAATCCAGTTTCAGAATCTTCTGAAGCAATATTCTGGTAATACCATGTTTAGCAGAGCGACGACGAGTAGATGCTGACGGATCCTCAAGGACACTCTGGCGTACACATTCCACCACTGCGTCATGCACAAAGTGCACTTAGGACCTCTTCCCGAAAGATCGACGACTGATCTAATTATTTCAAACCAGGCGATTAAGTTCTGAATTATGTTATCGCTACGAGTTACTCTGATATATTTTACAATAATTGATCTTTCATTGAAATAGAAAAACTCAATGAGTTTTACTGGTAGCTGGACTTCATACGTAGCCATTTTAATCTCCATGGGATGCTCTATAACGTGCAAACAAATAAAAAAAAATTAAAAAAGATTGAAAATGGTATGACTTTTTCAAATCTTTAGTTTTTCAGTGGACACCCTGTATATATACAGGGTGCGTTGGATAAACTGTCGCCTAAATTACGCAAAAATGAAAATAACACTGACATTTCATTTTAACTGAGATATTTACCAAAATTACACAAAAATATCTTGAATTAATAAAGAGTAAATATATTCAATGAAATCGCCTTTGGATTCAACCACGACCTCTAGACGACTACGGAAACTCCTGCAACTCTTCTGGACGGTCTCCTTATTTAAGTTGATAGATACTGCCATAATCCTGGTATTTACTTGACCCCCCACTGAGTCAGGTTGTGACACAAGGTCGGTTTTTAACGTGGGGACCCGAGTGTTTTCACCCGAGCCGCTGGTCTTGGCTGGTCATAGCTTGTCCAAGCTGGTCTAAGCTAGTCATAGCTGGTCTTAGCTTGTCGAAGCTGGTCAGAGCTGGTCATAGCTCGTCTTGGCTTGTCATAGCTGGTCCAGGCCGGAGCCGGTTCAAGCTAGTCGTAGCCATGATACCACCAGCGCAGGGACGAATCCCTACACCAGGCAAGTATCGAGTGAAGCTCTCAGCCAGAAGGCCGACAAAGCGAGCGATCTGCGAACAGATACTACGCTCTAATCCTGGCCACCCGGCCGAGCAGCTCCACTGCCATAATCCTTGCCTTCAGTTTAACTTTGGTGTTAGAAGGAGTTTTGTTAAGCTCTCGCTCAACTGCGCCTTACACATAATAATCAAGGAAGTTGTAATTTGTGTGATAATGGTTAGTGGGCTTGTCTTAGAAGTGTCACAAGTCCGAAAGTTTGGAGCTCCTAGTGAGGATCGAAGTCCCTACTCAGTTTGGCGAGACAAGCTTACTAACCGGTTTACGGCATCATCACGTTGAAACAAGGGACCCTGTACGATCACCGAAGTTGTAAGTTGCTGTAAATATGGGTGAGTGGATGGTGTAATGTATAATCGCTCGGAATTGTAAATCGGAGAGCTGAGTTCTAATTCCAGTTGGGTTCATTATACTCACTCCCGCGCAAATAACCTTGGGAAAGGTATGAATCCACTTTTTAAAGAGCTATAGGTTAATTAGTCAGACTTGTATCACGAAACAAATATCGACAACAAAAAATGTTTTCTTGCTTTAAAATACCAGCAATGGGTTGATAAGACGTAGAAAACGAATCAATCATCCAAGCGCTTGTTAACCAATACACTACGCTGGCATGTTCCATCACTACTAAGATCATTCCCCATTGGATGATACATGCTTGCAGACTTGTGCTAAAGAAACTTAGTAAGATGATTATGATGATGATAATGATAATGATAACCACCACCACCACCCCGAATCCATCAGTGGGGTTACTTAGTGCAGGATTAAAGCTAAAAACGAAGGGTTTTTTTTTCTTGCTGCACAGGACCAATGCTTGCTAACTAAAAATTACCAAGCACACATACTGAAAAATTTGTTTGCCCGAAATGTAGATTCTTTGGTAAATATCCAGAAACAATTGACCATCTTGTAGCGCGGTATTGGCACCCACCGAATATGAAACTCGGCATGATGGAGGGGACCAATATCTGCAATGGAAAATATGCTACATTTTACGGGAAGGAAAGTGCAAAAAACTCTATGAACATCACC
>OZ038511.1:80795002-80837502 GCA_964036315.1 Acanthosepion esculentum | reverse complement strand
ATTTATTTTTATTAGTTTTTATGAAAGATATTATCCAAGAACAGGTAGTAAGTAGTAAAACGTTGCTGAGAGTTATAATGGACAGGAAGTAGTGGAGAGCCATTCTCGCCAACAATTTGGACTCATAACCGGCATTGAAGAATTATCAAACAAATAAATTTCATAGAAATCGGCTGAAAACTGTGGAAATGCATAAACAACATCCGATCACCCCCCCCACAAAATAATAATTTTTAAATTAACCCTAAATGTAGTTGTTTTGTACTTTAAATGGGAGAAAATTATTATATATGGTAAAAAAATGTGAGGCAGGATTTTTATGAGAAATTATTATGCCACAAAAAGCATTTTATGATTAAATATTGCTCTCGTTAAAATATCCTCCTTTAGCACTGATAACTGCAACACAATGTTTTGGCATTCATCGCGAGAGTTTGATAATGGATTCCATTCTTTTTTCAATGACTCTAAGAGCGCTTTTTCATCTTTTTTCCCTTCTTCTGTCAAGTTCGTCCCATGCACATTCTGGGGGTGGCTTCAAACTTGTGAACTGTAGTGTGTATATATATATATATATGTATATATATATATATATATATATATATATATATATATATATATATATATATATATATATATATATATATATATATATATATATATATATATATATATATATATATGTATGTATATATATATATATATACATATATATATATCCACAGACAGACTGTTTTGCTTCATCTCAGCTCATCAGTCTAGCTAGACATCCGATTATTTCAAGCCGGTATCGAAATTCAACCGGTCAGTGACATTTACCACAAGCGCACAGCAGAGAAAGGAATTTTTTTAACGCATTATATACGTGCATAAACACGATACCCCTTATATATATATACATATATATATATATATATATATATATATATATATATATATATATATATATATATATATATATATAATATAGAAAAACAACTGAAAAGTTGCGAATTAAAAAAAAATTGAATGTTTTTTTGTGAAAGTATTTATTTATATTTTTATATATATATATATATATATATATATTTGTTATTTCAGATCGGCCCCGATCTTTCATCAGAAATGGCTGTTTTCAGAAGTTTGTGTACATTAAGTAGCGTCCGTCGCGAGACGCGGACGTCACGTGATATGGGGGAATATGGATTGTTTTGACGTATGGTTAGTATATATATATATATATTTATACGTGATATGAGAAGTTCTGAAAGGATGAAATATCTTAAGACCCACCGTCCAAATTTACTATAGATGACCTTGCGATCAGAGCACTCTCTAGACATTTTCGTCGTAGTAAATTGTTTGTCCTTTCATGGGAGTAGCGCCTTGACATAACAATGTGGTCAGTTTAGTTCCATAATATTGTCCTTGATATATAAACATAAACAGTGCTGTTCGATAAAAATCACTCACCTGATTTTTTTTTTTTACGAAAAATATTTTTTGTCTATTGTTTTTGGGGTTAAAATAATTTTTAATCTTACTAATATAAAGACCCCTTCTCGGAAAACAGTTTATTCACCCTAAGGTATTCTATTGATAATTATAAATTTGGATATAAATGAGATTCAGGAAAAAAAACTCTGTGCAAAAAACACCGACATCTCATTTTAACAGATATACTTACCAATATTACACAAAAATATCTGGAAATATTCAACACTTCCGGCTTCTGGCTTTCCCAGTCAAATTTAATCTTCAAAAAAGAAAAATTTAAATGCAATGTCAATTCATATCTTTCTTTTCTTTTCTTGTCCGCTCTCTTTAATAGTAGTTTTTATCATATTATTTAACAATTAGAAACCTCTTGCGTGTTAGTAGATTTATTGCCTTCCTTGGAGTGAAACGATTGCACACACACACGCGCGTGCGCACACACACACACATACATATATATATATATATATATATATATATATATATATATATATATAATAAAAACAGACGACTTTAAGGTTCCATGTGATAAATTATTTCACCACAGCCCTTTTAAAGGAATGCGGATCATCAGACATTATGATGATCCGCGGTCCTTTAAAAGGGCTATGGTGAAATAATTTATTACAACGAACCTTAAATTGGTCTGTTTTTATTTAAATTATTAGCTCTGATTTACATTGAGCTCTCTGGATTTTATCATCCTTTGGGTCTACCCCTACAGATTACCTAGTTTTTCGTAAACTATATATATATATATATATATATATATATATATATATATATATATATATATATATATATATATATATATATATATATACCGGGTGTATCAGCAAAATATTCCAATTGTGTTCCTGCAAAACTGCACAAATCGTGTAACTGCAAAATCGTCCAATTGTTAAATTAAGTTTTGAACTGTTGTATCTTAGAAATGATTAAATATATCTTACTGGAATTATCCGAGTTTTTTTTTTATAACGCTATTAGACTCTACTTTGAGCAATAAGAATGTATAATTACTCTTCAACAGGGAAATCGTGATAAAATCAATCATAAACGAAAATGACATGTTCACTCATTAATCATAGCTAAGGTTTAGAAGCACAAGAAGGATTGGAATAAAGCTCATATATATATATATATATATATATATATATATATATATATATATATATATATATATATATATGTATATATATATATATATATATATATATATATATATGATATTCCAGGACCATTTCCCAAGATATTCAAGATGATCTTCGCCCTCTATAACCTTCTAAATTTCTGTCCAGGAATAACAAGACGCCTCACATGTTTCACGTACAATTTCATTTTCAAGTTTTTTTTTTCAATGCTCTTTGGACTGTCATAGAGGAAATTCCTCTCTCACGTGCCAACTGTCTAATGGATCGAGTTGGATCTTTTCTAATTGATCGCTTTAGCTCTAAGTTGAAATGATGATCCCTCTTCCTGTTGTGACCTCCTGTTCCAGGTTTCCTGTATACTGTTCCCCCTTTTTCAAACTTATTGACCGTTCTCTTGTTGGTTCTTGAATAGACTTTGAAGTTGGAAGCGAGAGTATGAATGTTGGTACTATTACGGAAGGTCTGAATGAACGGTTTTTCCATTCACCATTGCTCATTTGAGAAGACAGGGTTCTGACACAATACAATTTTACCTTGCTCTCTTTTAAGCTGAATAACTCAAAGGGGATTCTTCCGACAAATGGTATCGAAATGAGTAAACGTCTTATCCAAAAACCTAGAAAAAATAAACACAATTAGTGTAGTGTTTTTTTTTAGATATTAAACATTTTGTGGATTGGACAATTTTGCTGTTACACCCAGTGTGTGTGTGTGTATATATATATATATATATATATATATATATATATATATATATATATATATATATATATATATATATATATATATAACCTTAAAGTGGTCTGTTTTTATTTTTATTTAAATTATTAGCTCTGATTTACATTGAGCTCTCTGGATTTTATCCTCCTTGGGTCTACCCATACGGATTACTGAGTTTTTCGTAAACTATATATATATATATATATATATATATATATATATATATATATATTTGTGTATTTAAGCAGCAACACTTCTTTCATGCACATTTCATTAAAAACGACTGACAAGGTGCTTTTATTTAGTTTTTTATATAATTTGTCGTGCGATCTAATAATTGTTTTCTTTCCGGATGACAAATTATATAGAAATTGTCCGAATGTTCTTTTTATCCGAGCGCTTTCGGCTATATATTTACCCATTTTCAAGGATTATATTTTAACTGTTAAAATTCGAAATAGTTTGTTGTATGTATGCTTTATAAAATGTTTCATTTTTTTTAGTTTCAAAACACGGTCAAGATATTATGTCCATGTTCAAAGTTAATATTATTAAGTGTTGGTTTGTTTGTTTTTATTAATAAGGCTTCCATTATTTTTAGCCTTTTTTTTTGCATGTGGATGATGCTATTATATTAGTGTTGTCGACAAGTATGTTCCGAATAGTGTTCGGTAGGTATCCATGAATATTTATATTTATATATATATATATATATATATATATATATATATATATATATATAATTCCCTGTATTTTTCGAAGTTGCAAAGCTTCGTGTTGTTGATAATGTCTTAAATTTATCATCATCATCAAATCTAGTTTCTTTTTCACCATCTTTCTTCCCTTACATTTCTCTTTTCTTTGCCCATGTCTCCCACCTAATTTGCCTCCTGTTTCGTTATTGGTCCACTTCTATCGTTTGTCTACGCACATATACCCATATTCACATATGGGCACTCTCGCAAATGTATACACATTCTTTTGGACGCGCACGTAACAACATCCCCCTCCCCAACTCCATTCACAATTTGTTCCTTTAAATTACTGAATTTTGCCAGGGTGCCCCAAATTGTTTACTCCGTCGGGACTTATTTCGGGAAATTTGATCGACCTTTTCCAATAACATTGAAAAGACTACACCCAGATTTCGCCCCGGACCTTCATTCAAAACAATCGCTCCCGTGCCATCCACAATTTTCCAATCTGCTTTTCAAAGAAATTTAATTTCGTCCAAGTCTGTTTGGAGCACAAAACCAGCGTCTAAGAGAATTATTTTCTTCAAACATTTACGCGTATTCGACCAAATAAAACCATCAAGGATTTGCGTCCAGCTCAAGATGTGATGAAAATTTGGATGGAGGCGTTTGAAAACTATTACTAAATTATTATTATTACTACTACTACTGCTACAACTACTAATACTACTACTAATAATAATACATCTAATTCCGATAAATCAATGCGAATAGGCCGGCAAGTATGTCTAAACATATTAAAATAATGTCTTCTATTGGTGGCGGTTAAACAATCTTAGCGCCACCTGGTGAGGGCAAAATGCAAAAAAAAAATATTTAGAATGAATATTAGTGTAAATACATACCGACATAGAAATAAAAAAAATGATAATATGGTCTAAACAAAACGATGAATTTCAGATTATCTTATTAGACTTTTTTCCTTTCTCTTCTTTTTCTTTTCTTTCGCATTGAATTATTCATTTCTTTTATTTGATTTCCAATGAAGCATTCATTCATTTCTTCTTTTAATTTTCATCTTTCTTCTTTTCTTTTACTGTCAGCCATTTTTTTTCTATCGTTTTCTTTATGGTACTTTTTAGTTAGTGAATCGCTTTTCCCCATTCCTTTTCTATTCTTCAGATAATCATTTTTTCGATGGTCTACCTTATTTGCTCCTTTTTAACTAAATGAAAGACATTTCTCGTTCTCTTTTCTTATTTCACACAACAGTTTTATCAACATTTTATTATTTTCTGTCTTCTTTCAATTATTGCCATTTTTCTACTGTTACTTTTCGTCTTCCTTTATTTCTTCGTATCTATAATTTATGCAGTCGGTAGTCGTGTGTTTGCTTATTTCTGGAATTCTCTGCGACAAACTTTCTTTAGCGACTCTTCCTTATTTTGTTCATTTTTCCTTTCGTCCTTTTCGCTTCGCGGATTTTTTTCACTTTTTTAAAATTCGCATTTTCATTTCTTGGCTCTTTTTTTGTTTTTTTACTTCTTTCTTTCTTTAATGCTTATTTCCTCTTCCGGTGAATTTCAATACATAGTTTCTTTTTCTCATAATTTTTATTTTCCTTTTTTTATTTTGGTTTCCACTACTCTTCCATTTCTTTCTTTCTTTCTTTCTTTCTTTCTTTCTTTCTTTTGGTGCATCTAACCCCTTGCTTTCACTTTCTTTCTTTCTTTCTTTCTTGTCTTGTCTTGTCTTTTCTCTTCCTTCCTTCCTTCCTTCCTTCCTTCCTTTCATTTGGTGCACCCATCTCCTTGCTTTCGCTTTGTTTGTTTGTTTGCTTGTTTCTTTCTTTCTTTCTTTCTTTCTTTTGGTGCATCTAACCCCTTGCTTTCACTTTCTTTCTTTCTTGTCTTGTCTTGTCTTTTCTTTTCTTTCTTCCTTCCTTCCTTCCTTTTTTCTTTCTTTCTTTCTTTCATTTGGTGCACCCATGACCTTGCTTTCGCTTTGTTTGTTTGTTTTTTCTTTCTTTCTTTGTTTCTTTTTTCTTTCTTTCTTTGTTTCTTTTTTCTTTCTTTTTTCTTTCTTTCTTTCTTTCTTTCACTCATTGGTGTCTGTTTCATATTCGTTTATCCTATTCTTATTTGTTCTTTCTTCTTTTCTTTCTTTTGGCGCCACCTACCTCTTCCTTTATTTTTCTTTATTTTCTATCTTTTTTTTCGTTCTTACATTCATTAGCGTTTATTTCTTCTCCCTTTATTTTTCTTTCTTTCTTCTTTTCACTTCATTTTTGTTTTCTTCGTATTTTCTTTCTTTCTTTCTTTCTTTCTTTCTTTCTTTCTTTCTTTCTTTCTTTTGGTACATTCAAACCATTTATTTTTCTTTCTTTCTTTCTTTCTTTCTTTCTTTCTTTCTTTCTTTTGGTACATCCAAACCCTTTATTTTTCTTTCTTTCTTTTTTTCACTTCATTTTTGTTTTCTTCGTATTTTCTTTCTGTCTTTCTTTCTGTCTTTCTTTCTTTCTTTCTTTCTTTCTTTCTTTCTTTCTTTCTTTCTTTCTTTTGGTACATCCAAACCCTTTATTTTCTTTCTTTCTTTCTTTCTTTCTTTCTTTCTTTCTTTCTTTCTTTCTTTCTTTCTTTTGGTACACCCAAACCCTTTAACTTTCTTTCTTTCTTTCTTTCTTTCTTTCTTTCTTTCTTTCTTTCTTTCTTTCTTTCTTTCTTTCTTTCTTTTGGTACATCCAAACCCTTTATTTTTCTTTCTTTCTTTCTTTTTTCTTTCTTTCTTTCTTTTGCGATTTGAGACCTATTTACATTCCCGTTATTTTTTTTCTCCCTTTTGCTATATTTACATTTTCCCCTGATTGTTGTCCTTGGAAATCCCTTCTAGAATTTGATTGTCTTTACTTTTTATTTGGGCAAATGGCTGGGAGGTCGACCCTGGGGTTTGCGGACAAGCAAGTGTTTGCAGATCGAGCGACGAGTGTTGGCACATTTTTGTTATTCAGGCCAGTGTTTGGATTGAGTTAGTTTGTTTAACTTTGGGCTGAGAAAGAATCGACCTGGATTTCAACTTCATCAGTATCACTCCACTTTCTTCGATTTCACCGTTTATATACTGAAATAACTCGTTACTTGCCCACATACCTGCCTTCTAGTCGGCGTTTTTAGCTTCCCTTATACAACCCGTGACGTATACAGCGAACAGATAGCATGAATGCAAATAGAAACCAAACTGATGAAGTACATAAGAAAGGAAAAAGGAGTGAGACAAGATGCGTCGTCTCGCCGGACTTATTTAACCTATACATCGAGATGGTTTTAAGAGAACCAGTACTCTCAACAACATAAGTTATTCAAATTACCTCGTATTAATAGCAAACAGAAAAGTAAAATTGAAAGAATTATATATATATATATATATATATATATATATATATATATATTAATGCATGTTTCATTAAATAATATAGACAAGTTTTGTGTATTTTATGCAAATTCCTTTTATATCGTTTGATAAGTTTAATAACATTATCATTGAAAAACGAAAGAAAATCACCATATTGATACAGGTTTTTTAATCCCATCTAAGCTTTCGGCTTACATAAGCCATCATCACAGATGACAATTACATTACAATAAATTAATCACTACACGGACATAGCAACAATGTTAGTCTGTTTTTGTTTGCATGGAATATTTCCAAGCAACGAAAAACTCGTGCATACGAGACGCTGTAATCGACAATCTCACCGCGTCCCATGAGATCATACATGCGAGTGTGAATTCGAGAAGTATTAAGTATGGGAAGCCGTTGGTATAAACCAATGGCTTCTGTTATAAATTATAGGCATTTAAGAATATTTGTGGAGATTTCATAGTTTATTTTGTTCAGGTTAGGTTTCAACTGTTTTATGTATATAGCTTCAAGAATTTTTAGTTTTTGTTTATTGTTTTCATGTTTAAGTATAGTTGTGTTTTCAACAAGGATTTTCCGGAATTGTGTATGCGGCCAGGCGTGTTGGTTTAAATGCCTAAAAATGTTAGAGTTATCATTCAAATGTACAGTCAAGCGTCGTGAAACGGGTTTGTGGTGTGACAATATATATAATGAAGGAATAGAATGCAAGAAGAATGGTCTCACTATTACCTATAAGAGACAGAGTACAAGAGAATGTGTTTGATAAGATACACAGATGGTATTTTTTTAGTTCGCCCATATCGCTGCCGATTGTGATATATTGTGAAAACGTTTACAGGCAGGTACTGTGGGAAAGTTGCTCAAGTCCTCTTGGCGCTTAGATACGCTGATGTCACAGCATTTATGGCATATTCAGAAGGACAACTGAAAGGATTCATTGACAATTTAGTAATAGAAAGTACGAAGAAAGGACTGTCAACTATAAGAAGACAGAAGTCATTCGATAATATACGAAACAAAACTATTTGAACTGCTAGGTTTGCTCAATTTTTAAACGAAATATATAAATACCTAGCCTGCTATTATAATGTCGTTATTATTTGTATTATAGACTTATGTGCGCATGTCGCGAAGCAATACGCGTATATATATGATTTTCCTTTACTACTACTACTAATAATAATAATACAAACATATATATATATATATATCCGATGCGATGAGAACGAAAGTAATATATAAATTCCAACGTTCGCAGCGTTAATTCAAAAAAGAGCTCGATACAGGTAGTAGAGCGATAATTATTTATTTATTATAATTTTATCATATAGACAAAACCATTTTACTCACAACAAAGATGCAACTTGGTTTCAGTGCATTTTAACTGCACATCTACGGGTGAGGGTCGGAAATGGTTATGAACGATCCTGTTTGTAGGCAAGGATCGACAGTAGACAGGATAGTTCATAACCATTTCCGACCCTCACCCGTAGATGTGCAGTTAAAATGCACTGAAACCAAGTTACATCTTTGTTGTGAGTAAAATGGTTTTGTCTATATGATAAAATTATAATAAATAAATAATATATATATAGAAATATATATATATATATATATATATATATATATATATATATATATATATATATATATATATATATATACACTATTAAGGAAAACCAAAACCTTAGATGGAACCAATGGACAACTTGCCAAAACCTGTTAACACTTATTCAGATAAAGTCCCCAATAAAATCGTCAATAGTGGAAAAAGATGAAAGGCCTAAATGCAAACCTAAGTACTTAGTAAAAGTTCTCGAAGCCTAAACTCCCTAGACAGAGCAACAAAAAAAAAAAGTTAATTGCTATGAAATCATGGCCCTAGCCGTAACCCAAGTTCCACGCACACTCGATTTTCTCACGGAAAATAAAGGGGAAAATGACAAAAGCCAGAATAAATATTTCCAGTGATTATAAAATGGAAAATATAGACTCACGTCCCAATAAAAAACAAAACAAATTATACATATAAAAACTTTACACACACACACACACACACACACACACACACACACATATATATATATATATATATATATATATATATATATATATATATATAGTACAAACATTTTAATAGTTAATTTTTATTTATTAGTCAGTGTATTTAATAAGAACCGGCATAAATAGTCCTACTAGAAAAGATACCCGTCGTTAATTTTGGTCAGTCCTTGTGTTGGTCAAACGTCTTCCGTAAAGTTGTTTTGAAGTCATGAGTCGCAGAATTCCCTTCTTGTTTATTTTGACAGTTTTATTGGTTGCTGGGAAAAGGACGTGTGTGTGTTAAGTGTGTGTTATAATTTGTTCTTTGCCAGTGTGTATGATGTGTCTAAGTGTATATATTAGTATTGGTGTGTGTATAAATGTGAGACCTCAGCACATCCGCAAACATGACTGTGTGAGTGAGAAATGTGGATAGGGCTTGATTCATGGGGTTATATATTAATTCTGTCTATATTGTTAAATTTGTGGTTTAGTCCGTTTGGACGAGGTGCTTTGAGGCGCAAAATCTATGTCACTCACTCTCTCTCTCTCCATATATATATATATATATATATATATATATATATATATATATATATATATATATAAATTTGTCACTTAGCTGACTGATTCGAGAATTCAGAATCTCTATTCCAGAGTTTTGCAAACAAATCTTGGTGCAACTTTTCAGTCCACTTGTCAGGAGATATAGGCAAATATCTGTCAATTTTCCTCTTTTCCTTATTCTTATATTAAGCTAAAAACATATATTTTATTGTTGTTAAGGTGATTTTTCTTCTTTATATATATATATTGGAAAGCAATACATACATACATACATACATACATATATATAAATATATATATATATATATATATATATATATATATGTCATTCACAGACAGTACTGTTTCGCTGTATCACAGCTCCTCAGTGTGACTAGACTTTCGAATGCCTCAAGCCAGGATTGAAACACAACTAATTTTGTGTCAGCCAGGGCTATCTCCACTCGGTAGAGTTGCATAACTAATATATATATATATATATATATATATATATATATATATATATATATATATATACCTGCACACTTTAGAAGCAGTATAAATTTAGTTTTACCGACCATCTTTGTGCAGACAAAAAGAGAAATTCGTTCTATTTCTTTATTGGGACGTGAGTCTATATTTTCCTTTTATAATCACTGGAAATATTTATTCTGTTTTTTGCTATTTTCTCCCTTTTTTTTCCTCCCATTTTTAATATTAAATTGTATTTTAATCGTTGTTTCTCGTTTTGTCCCAGTTTCTGTATCACTCCGGCATTTTCGTTAGCACTATACTAATAACCTACGGTTCTTCTGATGAGGTGTGGGCTGAAAAAAGTTGACCTTTTAGTGAAAAAATATGCAATTTGGTTGTTTAAAATTATTATGAAATTCTGTGGTATCAGACATTTACACACACACACACACACACACACACACACACACATATATATATATTGGAAAGCAATATATATATATATATATATATATATATATATATATATATATATATATATGTGTGTGTGTGTGTGTGTGTGTGTGTGTGTGTGTGTGTGTGTGCAATAAAATCCGAAATCACCTTTTATGGGGAATAGTCTATTTCAGTAAACGAAAAACACACGTCGTCTGTTTTATAAACATTGGTGTGAACTTCGTTCGCGTTAGAAATAGAAATTTAACTGCGAAAGCTAAAAAAAAGTCACGAATTGTTTTGATATATATATATATATATATATATATATATATATATATATATAAAGGAAGAGGTTACAGTGGTTCCAACGAGAGAAAAGTGTGTATATTAAAAAGAAGAGAGGTACCGGAAATGTTTTTGGTTGTAACGTGAATTTTTAAAAAAAAATATTGTTTTATTTTCCATAATTTTACTACACGTGTTTCTGGTCTCGCGACCGTCTTCAGGTAAAGGGTGGAGTTTTCCACATATTATTAAAAATAATTAAATTTTTCCTTTATGTCTTTCAATGTTAAATATTCTCGATACGAGACATTCTCTATTTTTGTGTTAGTAATCCGAATGTCTTTCTTGAATTGGCAGTGAAGAGTTCTGCGCGAAGGATCATAAAACAATTAAGCTTGGTTTGAGAAATGATGAATTAGTTGTCGGTATCTTATCTTTTAATGTCATAATGACCCTTGTGTGTTCTTAGATCTATTTCCATTTTCGTGTGTTTTGTCAGCATGCGTGTATCCATACGTGTGCATATTCCGCCTCAATACATACCCTGTCTTACTACGAGGAATTAGTAAACACATTTGTACACATACACACATACATACACACACACATATATTACAAATAGAATTTACAAATAGGAACGATTAATTAGCTTATCTTCATACCCTGCCTGGTGGCAAACGCTGCTGGTGGTGCTAGGTGTGGCGGTCCCGCCATAGCCACCGAAACCGTGATATCACCCCTGGTCGGCGGCTGATGAAGACAGGGTATCCCACGTGTTAATACACGCTGTATGTTATATATATATATATATATATATATATATATATATATATATATATATATATATATATATATATATGCACATTTCATTGAATGCGACAGACAAAGAGGTGCTTTTATTTCGTTTTTTTATACAATTTCTCATGCGACCTAATATTTTTTTCTTTTCAGATGATAAATTATATAAAAACTGTCCGAATGTTCTTTTTATCCGAGCGCTTTCGGCTATACATATTAGCGGACCCTATTGTATGTTAAATATATATATATATATATATATATATATATATATATATATATATATATATATATAACAAAACAATTTTAGGATAATCTATGAAACTGTGGAGAAAAATTTTATGTAAGGGGCCCGTCGTATATTAGAATTATCATTTATACAACTAAAAGAAGTCCTAGAAACATTAGAAAATTTTCCTATTATTGTGTTCATTAATATTTCTTTCAGAGATGTCAGATCTTATTTGAGAAATTAATAACCACTCTAATGGCATGTGGCGAAATCCTCTTCAGGTATTAGGGTTAGATTTACAAAATTAATACTTAATCTCAAGCACCTGTTAATAATAATTACGGGATCATCTTCATGGAATAGCAAGGGGATGATGCCGGATTATCCACATTAAAATCCCTTCGCTGTATTAAAAGATTATATCTGGCAAATAACGAAACGAAAATCGGTAATTCTCTTTAAATTTTTAGATGAATGCTTAAATAGCCTCAAGACATGATTTTGAAAGATTATCGATTTGGAAAGCAGATAAAATATTAGTTTTCTGGATTATTCTACAAGTAGGTGGTTGAATTGGTTACAGTGGAAATCTCTTTAATGAATATTTAGTTGAAATTTCTTGAACACATAATGAGGAAAGAAGGCTTGAAAAACTTAACACTCACAAGGTATATTGAAATCTGGAAGGGCGGAAGGAAACATTTAATAACCTATTTTTTTTTAATAATTTTGTTCACCCAGTGCAAGGCCCAAGAGACGCCTAAGACAGAGGATTACAAAATGAGACTGTTTTAAGGTCTTAAATGCAGGAATAAGTATAGATTAATAGGAGATGTATGATAGATAACGGTTGACTTGAATAGGTTAAGATCATAGTAGTCAGAGAAAGATACCTGGGAAGTCTGTTCCGCGTAGAAGCAGTTCTTTGGAAGAAGCTGTTTGAGTGGTACCCCCTCCTTACAAATGGAATATAAAGATGTGGAAGTCTGATTTTGGGGAACATAAGAAAGTAGTTCGTCAGAACACTTGCCATGGAAATAGCGATAGAGTAGCGAGAGGAGTGCTGCGTTGCTTACGTGGAAATGGGTTGTAGGGTGGATAATAGTTCATCAACCGTAAGGCCGCGGAAACGATTTTGAACTCGGACAAGTTTGGCAAGAGAAAAGCTTGTGTAAATAGATGGTAGAACAGCGACTAGGAGAGTTAATAAGGGGATAGCTTAGAGCTACACAGGATACTGGGGAGCCATGATCTGGCACTTCTGACGGGTACGGCTTACAAAAGAAGGCGATACATCATGAAGTAGATATTATCAAAACCAACGACAAATTTGGTTTGCTTTGCTTTGTTTTACGGCATATCAATCTCAATGGGTTATTTAAAGCCGACAAGATTCCTACTGCTGACAACATTTTTAATTCAAAAATGCATTGCTGCTAATATTTTTTTTTATAAAACTGTATTGCTGGTAATATTTTTTTCTAAAAATGACTACTGGTAATATTTTTTTAAAAAAATGTATTGCTGGTAATATTTTTTTTCTAAAAATTTATTGCTGGTAATATTAAAAAAAAATGTATTGCTGGTAATATTTTTTCTCTCAAAATGACTGCTGGTAATTTTTTTTTTAAATGTATCGCTGGTAATATTTTTTTTCTAAAAATTTATTGCTGGTAATATTTTTTTTCTAAAAATGTATTGCTGGTAATATTTTTTTTTTTTCTAAAAATGTATTGCTGGTAATATTTGTTTCTTTTTTTTAAATGTATTGCTGGTAATATTTTTTTCTAAAAATGAGTGCTGGTAATATTTTTTTCTAAAATTGTACTGCTGGTAATATTTTTTTTCTAAAATTGTACTGCTGGTAATATTTTTTTTCTAAAATTGTACTGCTGGTAATATGTTTTTTTCTAAAAATGTATTGCTGGTAATATTTTATTTCTTCAAAAACTCATTGCTGGTAATAATATTTTACTTTTAATCTTATTGCTGGTATCAAAACCTATTTTTATACTTTCATATTGTTTTGATTCCAAATTGGGGGTTAACTATTTGTCCATAGCTGTGACCCTAACAGGTGCAACTACCCCGAGTGAAGGTGGATCTGTTAACCCTAGCATTTAACAGATGGTTCCATGCTTCTCAAAAGCAGATCAGAGGCCTTGCAGTTGAATGTAGTTTATCGTCATACACAGGACGGGACTAATTTGCATTTATTTATTAAATACTGTTACCTATTGATTATTTTCGGAGATACTTTTACACTGAAATATTTAATTTGATTTTATTTGTTTGTTTAACAGCATGTCAACTCCAGATGGGTCATTTAATAAGGAAATTTAATTTTGTTGGTAGCTGTGAAGTAATAAAATGATAATATATGTTATTCTGCTTTCGCAATTGAATACATGGTAGATGATACTCAGCTTTTGCGCATAGACATTTTTGTGCGGACATAATTACTAGAGGCAGTGTATTTTATGTTGTAGTTTTGTTGAAGTTATATTTGGGATTACATTTTGATTTCTTTAAGAAATTGCAGGTTATTATATGGATTAAGGTCATGACAGAGTTCTTTGGTCGTCTTTTAAACGGATTTGGGTAAAGTTCCTGCAATTTGTTAGTATATGAGTCTTGTTGGTAATTTTAATATGAATATGTAATGTTGGTACTTTTTACTATAAAAATATATTTTTATGCTTTCATAATGATTTGTTTGGGGGTTCAATATTTGTCCTATTATAAGTCCCTATTATCAGTCCCTATTTATAAGTCCCTATTATAAGGTTATTGATATAACACACACTAGTACTTGGTATAACGTAATTCTTTAGGTTATACTCTACTTATGTTACTAACCATAACGACTGTAGAGTTAGTATGAAGACTGATCCAATGCGAGATGCGCTCCAAGGTCAAGTTTACTGTGGGGGACCCGCTCGTTTCCACCCGGGCCATTGGTCAAAATCCTCTGCCCGAAGACAGAGGTCTCGTTAGTCGTAAGGCATACAGCGAACTGCCTGACTCCAACTTGTCAGTTTTTCTCAGCCGAGTCTCTATCCGAAGACAGAACCCCAACGGAGACATCCTCCAATCGAAGTCTTGTCACGCTCTGCACGAACACAGGTTTCTTGCTCTTTTCGAGACCCTGGGATTGGCTGCGATTCGACTGGTATTTACCGGTCGCCTCACTGCGGACTAGATGCGACACAAGGTCAAGTTTTATGTGGGAAACCTAGCGTTTCCACCAGGGCCACTGGTCAAAATGTACCCAGCCCCGAAAAAAAGCGGGCTCGGGTACAGTACATGTCTGTTTTTCTCAGCCGAATATTTATTCAAATACAGAGCCCCGACTGAGTCACCCTCTGCACGAAGACAGAGGTCTTGTCTTGTCGAGAGCCTGGAATTGTCTCCGATTCAGCGGTATTTACCAACCTCCCCACTAAGTAGGACGCGGCACAAGGCCAATTTCTATGTCGATCAAACCCGAGCCCGTAGGCTCGGGAAAAAATTCCCTGTATACACCGCATACACGGGGTCGGGTCTGTCTACCACCACGGAGAGACTCTGCCCGTTGGCATAGTTTCGTTCGGGTTCCTCTCTGCCTGAAGGCAATGAGATCGATAATAACTGTTACCCCGTGCGCAGTCAGTCCACGTTGCAGATGGCGGGCAATCAGTTGACTCCTATTCAGCTACTCTAACCTCATACCACGGAACTCTTTATAGTAGTGGAAGAGTTCATAAGAGTCACCGGTGTGTACACTTTACTCCACAACATACTCATAGCTGGGACCCTGACAGGTGCTACTATCGTGGATCAGGGTGAACATGATAACAATAGCAATTAAGTGGTGTTTCCACGCTCCTCGAAACCTCCAAACATCAAATGAGAGGCCTTGCTTGCTGGATGTTGTTTATCTACTGAAATATTAACGTACGCTATGACGAAGCCATTTTTTTATTTAAGAATTTAGAATTTTTTTTCCTTTAGAATTTCTTCTATTCTTTTTGTTTTAAACATATTAGCGAGTCATAGCTATTTGACTGTCTATGGAAAGAAACCAACACTGCCAACCAAGAAATTCCAATCTCGATTGACCAAGGTCCAGAATGTGAATTTATCTTCAGTGACAGGTCAAAAGAACAGCAAAAACGTCAAGTAATATTGAGAAAGTTTTGTCGTTGTTTTTTTTTCTTTTTTAATCAAATCTAGATCTGGCAAAGGTTGTTATTGATTTTTACTGCAGAGAAGGAACTGCCATCGGCCATGTTTTCAATGTAATCATTTCTATAAGGCTTCCACAGCAAAACATGTCATATGACTCGAGTCACCACCACAGGCACCGTACTTGAAAATCAAAAATGAGACACGAAAATCCCTAACAGATTCAAACCTACAGAGCTAAAAGTATACATATATCTATCTTGTTGCTGTATGAACGTATGGGATGAGCAGTTATAATTTACATATTATATTCGAACTACTGTGCGCATCTTTTTTTATGTTATCACTGCGTTTCGGCCGCTGTGCTATTTGGCCCTTCTCGGGTATATATTGATCTGGATAACCTACACTGAAATCTAAACTGGACCCTTTATTTAATCTACGCGGGTAGACCGTTCTCGTTCCACTGTCAACGTCTAGGGATATCTCGTCTTTTTATTATTTTTAGTACTGCTAAGTCATTTCCGACTTCGATTCAGTGGAAACGGGGGTGTAATCAGTAGGCATTACTAAAAATAAGAACTGAACTAGATAGATCGATCGATAGATAGATAGATAGATAGATAGATAGATAGATATGAACGGACTGTGATAGATAATGAACATACTGAAATAGATAGACACACGCACACGCACACACACAGAGACACACACACACACACACACACACACACACACATATATATATATATATATATATATATATATATATATATATATATAGTCAAACCTAATGAGCCAGACAGACCTACGAAGGTTTCACTTAGGCAGATCGTCAGCATAAGTGAAACCTTGGTAGGTTTGTCTGGCTCATTAGGTTTGACTAGGTTTGCTCTACGTTTGTATCGAGCTCTTTAGTTAGTTGTTTACTCGTATCGGGTTTTTTTCTTTGGGCCTTGAACCTGTATCTGTGCGATTATTTTCGACAGACTTTCATGTTCCTGGCTCTTTCTTTTTGAAAAACTTTTTTTCCCTTCGTGATTGATTTGGCTATTGTTAAATCAAGAGTTCGAAGGTTTTTCGACACGAGTATAGTTACCTATATATATATATATATATATATATATATATATATATATATATATATATATATATATATATATATATATATATATATATAGATAGATAGCTAGATAGATATGAAACTACAGATATAGATACAGAGAGATAGATATGAAGAGACAGAGATTGATAGATACATAGATATATAGAGAGATATGAAAAGAGATAGATAGATATGAACAGACTCTGATAGATGATGAACATACTGATATAGAGAGATAATGAACAGACTGAGATAGGTCGATAGATAGATGGATAGATAAATAGAAGGACATACATACAGACAGACAGAGATATATATAGAGAGATAGACTTTACATGTCTAAAGAAATAAGCATTGGTACAATGGAAAAATTCCGTATACTTCTGTGTAATAATAATAATAATAATAATAATATAATAGTTTCCTACGTAGTCTTTCGATGCGCTCATGATTACTTTGTGTAGAACTGCTCATGTCATCCGCAAAGCCCTCTCCATCTAATTGAAAACCTTACAAATATGTATAGATATCTATCCCACAATTCACTTTCCACTCGTAGACACCGGAAATGACTTGATAATTAGGCACTTAAAATTACTCTCTGGCAACATGATAACACACACACACACACACACACACACACACACACACACACACACACACACACACACACACACACACAACAACAACAACAACAACAACAACAACAACAATAATAATACAAATACAAATAATAATAATAATAATAATAATAATAATAATGGGACTACACAATATACACTGACAGAACAATCAAAGCCAACCGCCCAGACATTGTTATTAAAGATCACAAACAAATAAAATGTCTCCTTATTGATATGGCAGTCACTGCAGACTGCAATGTATCTTTGAAGATATTCGAAAAGCTGTCAAAATACAAGGACCTTGAAATAGAAATCTCAAACATGAGGCACATGGTAACATCAACAATCCCTGTTGTAGTTGGAGCTCTTGGACTGGTTGGAAAAGATTCCAGTAGACTAATTGAAGGGATCCCTGGAAGTCCATGCCTCAAAGAGATACAAAAAATTATTCTGACAAGTACAGCCCACGCTTTACGAAGGGCTTTATCTATGTAAAAGAATTTTTTTAAATTTTTTTTTAGTGGAAAGTGTCATGATACCATTTCTAACCTTAGGTCCCTGGGCGGGACCCGGAAAGAAATGTGTAAACGCCAGATATCAAAGAAAATAAAAATAATAATAATAATGATAAATTGTAGTAACGAGTACAGCCCACAACTTACGAAGGGCTTTATATATGTAAAATATGTGTTTTTTTTTTGTTTTTTTTGTCAGTGGAAAATGTCATGATGCCATTTCTAACCTTAGGTCTCTAGGCGGGACCCGGAAAGATAATGTGTACACACCAAAAAAAAAAAAATAAATAAAATAAAATAAATAAATAAAAAAAAATAATAAGAATAAGAATAATAATAATAATAATAATAATAATAATAATAATAATAAGAAGAAGAAGAAGAAGAAGAAGAAGAAGAAGAATAAGGAGGAGGAGGAGGAGGAGGAGGAGGAGAAGAAGAAGAAGAAGAAGAAGAAGAAGAAGAAGAAGAAGAAGAAGAAGAAGAAGAAGAAGAAGAAGAAGAAGATAGTGGAGTCATAGATGTGTTCAAGAAATAAGCTTTAATCTGCAGAAAAGAAAACATCTGATAATCGCTAAGAACTTAGCATCCAAATTTCGGTGTTACCTATTGTATGTCATTTATTTTGCGTCTCTCTTGAAAGACGGATATTTCAAATAGAATTCGGCTCTGATTATCTTTGATGAGATTGGTAGTTCGCAGAGATCAGAAATGTTGAAATCAGACGACAAATCCGCTCGCACAGATTATAGAGATTAGAGGTAATCACTGATATTTTAAGATTAACGCACCAAAATACAGGTACCTTTCGTGATCTGGGGGATTTAAAGCTTTCACCTATCCGTCGCCTGTCATAAATGAAAAGGTTTCGGAATCCCATCCACCTAATATCTGTCTTCCTAGAATCTTGCCTTATATTCATGACTGTTTGGAATCCGTACTATACAAAACCAACTGTCATATTATTTTGGTTCCAACCCGCTTACTAATGTTTATGTAAAGCATAAAGTTCTTGTGGCACAAGGACGAAGGGAGATGGGGGACTGGCTGATTATCTCTACCCTACTCCTAGCTAATCCTATTCAGGACCCATTCAATTTAACAAATAACACAGTCATCACTAGAAAACAAAGCTTAGATGTGGCACAAGGCCAAAAGTTTGGTGCACCCAGTGAGTATCGAACTCCCTATTCAGTCGTAAACGATCTACCGAGAACAGCTTGCTAACCGTTACACCGCATCGAAGTGTCCCAATCTGCCTTAAGAATGCCTATTTTCTAAGGGCAACTTCGATGTGGCACAAGGCCGAAAGTATTGAGCCTCACAATGAGGATCTAACACACTGTTCAGTCGGAATTGTTCTAGCTAGACCAGCTTACTAACCATTACACCACATCGGAGTGCTCCAATTCACTTAGGAACGGTTATTTACTCCGGTCATTCCAGTGCGATGAAATGAGTGTCCCAGAGTACACAGAAGAAGATACACACCTTTCAAAATTCCGGAAAATATCGCACAATCTATAATACAAAATATTACACTTAGGTGTTATCTAAGCGCAGCTTAGATGTGGCACAAGGCCAAAAGCATGGGATACCCAGTGAGGAACAAACTCACTATACAGTCGTAACTGATCTAGCAAGACACGCTTCCTAACTATATATATATATATATATATATATATATATATATATATATATGTTTATATATATATATATATATATATATATATATATATATATATATATATGAAGAAATATAGTTTTATGGTGTGCTATATTTATGGGATAAAGTGCTCAATATCAGAGATAGAGCGTATGCAAATATAAATATAAAAGTGAACATTGAAGTCAAGACTCAGAGGCGACAGGCTGTTTCATGCTAGACGCCTGACGATTGCGCCTAGCATGAAACAGCTGTCGCCTCTGAGCCTTGACTTCAATGTTCACTTTTATATATATATATATATATATATATATATATATATATATATATGGGCAAGAAATGAAATTGTTAGAAAATTCTGTACAAAAACAAGAGAGAATAAGATTGGGAAAAAACACCTAATATTTATTTATCTTTAATATTTATAATATATGTATTTTTACAGAGAAATATCAAAATTAAAATTGTTTAACTTACAAGGGGGTTTTCAAAATGTTTTTATTTTTACTTCCACCGGTTTCGCTGTTAGCTTTTCAAAAAGTTTGTAAATGTTTATATTTCCACGTGTTGACGATTTTTTTTGAACAAATGAAAAAAATCAAGGATCCTAGCTGGTCTTATGTATCTCTTATGGCAAGGAAAATGTGATAAAATCTATTTTCAGGAACGTGCCTCTGGTTTAAAAAATATATTGTGTATTATGTAACAAAATGTGTATTGGTTTAAACTTGATAAATATGTTTCTTTATTGATATGCTTTTGTTCAGTGGCATTGTTAGAATGGGAAAATATTAAAATTCCGCAGATTTCGTTCTCCGCATTCCTCTATATGTTGACTAAGTGGTATTTTTTCTGCTGTGGGGTCCCTAATTTGTTGACCATGAACAGTCATCCTTTGTTTCAATATCTGGCCGCTTTGGCCAATGTAATGTTCGTGGCCATATTTGCATGTAATGATGTATATTAAATTCTCTGAGTTGCACGAGTAATTATTTTTGATTTTTAATTTAGATCCGTCTTTGAAGTGAAATTCCTAGCCTTCTAATAGGTAGCTACATACACCGGAAAAGGGCCGGTTGCATTTTTTCACCTGAGGCTCTTTAATTGTCGTCTGCAGTTTTGAATTCGTCAGTATCTTTTTTTAGTGATTGTGGTTGTCGCTCACTTTTTATGATTGGATATTTTTGTAGATTTTCCTTTTTTTTTTGCCTTTAGTGGTATGCGTGGGCACATTTCTGTGTTCTTTGGGTTGAAAGTTGAGATATAAAGGATGACCTTTTTATTTTTATTTTATATTTTTGTTTCTCGGAGTGTGTGAATATTAATTTGTTTTGCTTTTTCAATGCCATTGTTGATTAAACTTTGGGGTTATTTTCTATTGATGGGTATTATTTCTATCTCATCTAGTTTGTAGTCTCTTGTGTTTGAGACTATTGTACATATCCGCTTGGCTAGGTTGAGTGGGATGTGGGTACGGGGGTGGTCCGGGTGGGATGATATAAAACGGAGATACGGTCGGGAGACAGCAGGTTTAAATTATATGTCGGTTTCTTATTTAGTGTTTTCTTTTTGTTATCAATATATCTAAAAAGAGCAGATTTTTGTTGCTGCACTTCATAGTAAATTGGATGGTAGGATTTATATTATTAATGGACGCTTGGAATGTCCTAAGTAGATCAAGATTTTTATTACTCAGAATCGAACAGTCATCTAGATATCTTTTCAAATTTTTCTTTTATGTAGTAGCTGAAGTCATTTCCATAAATTTCCGAGCTTCGTTCATAGATTTTTCGTTCATGGTATCCCACGACTAGGTTGGCATATATTGGTACAATCTTTGTCCCCATGACTGTTCCTAATTTTTGCCAGTAGGGTGTTTCATTGAACATGAAATAATTGTTTTTAAAGATGAATTGAAGGCTTTCTATGATGAAAGCTCACGAGGGAAAGTTTCTAGCTAGTATTTAATGGCCTCTCTTCCGTAGTCGTGTGGGATGTTGCTATATATATATATATATATATATATATATATATATATATTACTGTTTTTCTTTCCTTTCATACTGAGGATTCCTTGACAGTTCTAACCTTCACGGCAAGGACCCGTCATTCCACTTACATTGTAGCAATCCAGCCATATTCCTTCCGTATTCTATCGGTGAGAATAAGTTCCAATCAAACAGCTTCTTCTCACGTCTTTTGCTCTGTGAAACCGTCTCCCAAGGGGAGTTTTCCTGAATCACTACAATCTTAAACTGTTCAAGTCTAGGATTAACTCTTACCTTCCTCCCTTATCTGTACAAACTGTCCCATAACGTGTACAGGGTGAACCTTACAATAAAAGAAAATGTAAATAATCGTTGAAATATTAAATTAACTTTGCTCCACTGTCCAAATCAAGAAAAAAAATTCATTACTATCAATATTTCGGAGTTATTTTATTATTTAATTTGCAAATTGCATGAAAAACATCGCTACAAATAATTTTTTTCTTTTAACTTCTGATCTAATTTTTTTAAAAAAGTCATTCAATTTAATGGTATAATATAACTTTTTCTTTTTTAAATCAGTTCACCCCAATCAAGGCAATAATGCCACTAAGACGCAATTATCTACTGGGAGTGAAAGAGAATAAAAAGACCGGAAACCCAATCCTAAACAGGAAACAGGGCAAAACCACTATTCCTCTTCCAATTTTGGGGAGGAGTGTGAACCGGACGATAGATATTCAGTATATTAATGTGTTTTTCTCCTACATTATAATTTGCAGGTTGCATGATGGAGAACGTCGCTACAAATAAAATATTTTCTCTCTTCTTGCTTTATTAACGGGAGTAGAATTTTCTATTTTTTCGTTCAATTTAATTTCATAATATAGATTTTTTGTTTTTAAATCATTTCGCCCCAAGCAAAGTGATAAATGTAAGGGGCTACTGGGACAAAGAAAAGACTTTTGAAGATGACGGAAGCCAAATCTTAAACAGGAAACAAGAGAAAAACTCCACTCCTGTTCAAGAGAACGGGGAGGACGATGAACTGGACAATAGGTGTGCCAAATCAGATATTAAGTATATTCCTGTGTTTTTTCCCAAAGATTATGTAAATAATCGTTGAAATATTATATTTTCCGTCCCCTCTTGCTCGCTTATCAGATATTTATTAGACTTATTTTGATTTTTTGGAGTCCATTTAGTATTTAATTTAGAAATTGGATTATGGACAAGATCGCTACAAATAAAATGTTTTCTCTGTTCTTCTGTTTTAACTGATGTAGAATTTTCTATTTTTTCAATCAATTTAATTTCATAATATACAACTATATGTTATTAAGATATTCAGTAAATTCCTGTGTTTTTCCCTACATTCTGAAGATGCTGTAAATAATATTCGAATTATTAAATTATCGGTCCTGCCTTGTTTGTGAGTCAGATATTTATGAGACGTTTTTATGATTTTTCGGCGTCCATTCATTCTTTAATTTACAAATTGCATGATGGAGGTTACTATAAATATATTTTTTGCTTCTTTCTTCTTTTTTCTTACCTGTGTTCCGAAAAGGATTTTACAAACATCCCCTCTTTTTACATTCATCATTATATTCATATAAGTAGATAGATATTAGCTTGATGTTGTTGCTGTTTACCGACGCTGAGTTTAGCTGGTCGTATGATCCGCCATCTTTATTTATTATGTTCTTTTTTCTTATTCATTCTTTCATTACATTTCCTCTCCTCGCTGTTGTTATTTTATTTTATTTGGTTTTATTAATCACTTCCCCACTTTTTACCCCACTTCAATTATCCCTTTATTGGCGTATTCTTTTAGGTTTGAATATTGTATCTACGCTTTTTCTTCAAAGGCCAATTTATTTCCCGTTTTCTATATCATTATCACAGCAAAAGAGAAAAGGGGCAAAAAAATGTATATTTTCTCTCCGAGAAAATCGGAGGAAGATTCAATATGTCAACTTGTTCTGTTCTTTCTTGCATCTGGTAGCAGAAAATGATCGCAGACTCCTGGTGTCCAACCACACATCAGATCTTATTCACCCTACCGAAAGCGATAATGCCACCAAGACGCATGTAGCTACTTGGATTGAAAGAGAACGAAAAGTCTTTAGAAGATATCAGAAACCCAACCCTCAACAGGAAATAGAAGAAAACCACTCTGCTTGTTCCAAAAACCGCGGCGGAGTGTGAACCTAATAAGATATCCAGTATAATGATTTTCCAAGCGTAGCTTAGATGTGGCACAAGGCCGAAAGTATGGGACTCCCAGTGAAGACCGAACTCACTGCTCAGTCGTAATTGTTCTAGTGAGACAAGCTTGCTAACCATTACACCACCCCGAGGTGCCCTTGATGTACAGTATATTCCTGTATTTTTTCCCTAAAGATGCTGTTAATAATCGTCGAAATATAAATTATCCGCCCCCCCCCCTGTTTGTCAATAGGGATATTTAATAGATTTTTTTTTTCCGGAGCTGGTTTATTCTTTTATGTATCTCTTATGGCAAGGAAAATATGATAGAATCTATTTTGAGGAACGTGTCTCTGGTTTAAAAAATAAATTGCGTATTATGTAACGAAATGTGTATTGGTTTAAATTTGATAAATATATTTCTTTATTATTATGCTTTTGTTTGGTTCTTTTGTAGTCGCATTGTTAAAATGGGAAAATATTAAAATTCGGCAGATTTCGTTCTCCGCATCCCTCTATATGTTGGCTAAGGGGTATTTTTTTCTGCTTTGTGGATCCCTAATTTGTTGACCATGAACAGTTATCCTTTGTTTCAATATCTGGCCGCTTTGGCCAATGTAATGTTCGTGGCCACATTTGCATGTAATGATGTATATTAAATTCTCTGAGTTGCACGAGCAATTCTTTTTGATTTTTAATTTAGACCCGTCTTTGAAGTGAAATTCCTGGCCTTCTACTAGGTAGCCGCTTACACCGGAGAAATGGTTTATTCTTTAATATAGAAATTGCATGATGAAGGTCACTACAAATATACTTTTTCATTTCTCTTCTTTTTTTCTTACCTGTGTTCCGAAGGTGTATTTTATAAACATTTCGTGCTTTTGCATTCATTTTTATATTCATATAGTAGACTGATACATTTTTGATGTTGTTGTTTACCGACGCTGAGTATCGCTGGTCGTTATAATCCGCCATCTTTTTTTTTTTCGTCCTGTTTTTCTCCTCTTTCTTTCATTACCTTCCCTCTCCTTTCTATTGTTTTTATTATGTTATTAATCATTTCTTCCTTCTTACGCCTGCACTTCAGTCATCTCCTTATTAACTTATTTCTCTAGGTTTGACTATTGTATCTACGGTTTTTTTTGTTCTTTAAGGCCCGCCATTTGTTTCTCGTTTCCGAAGGAAAGTTGATGTAACCATTCCTCAGTCATAAAATATAAATAAATAATTTATGCTTTCAATATTAATACTTCTCGGATGACCATCTCTTTCTGGTTGCTTTCCACTTGCGATTATCTTGTCTTCGTTCCAGCAGGATTTAAAATTTCGGATTAGAGATGGATTATTAGGATAGGTTTTAAACATTAAAAGCGTCCATAAGTATTCGTGGATTACAAAAATAACATACTTTTTTTTATTGTAGTGTAATACATATTTTTTATATGTCGTGTACACTCAGGACGTTGGCGATTATGGCTCTCCACAATTTCCTCTCCTCTGTAACTGTTAATAAATTTTGTCTTTTTGTTATTTTTCCTAAACCTTGTTCCGCCATTCATTTACTCAAGCACATTCTTCATCTTCTATGTGCCGTGTCCCTTCAGGACTTAGGTGATCATGGCTCTCCACAATTTCCTTTCCTTTGTAGCGCTTAATAAATTTTGTCTTTTTGTTATTTTTCCTAAACCTTGTTCCCCCATCTTCTTCTTTGTGTCGTGTCCCTTCAGGACATTGGCGATCATGACTCTCCACAATTTCCTTTCCTTTGTAGATCTTAATAAATGTTCTCCTTATTTCTCTCAAACCTTGTTCCGCCATCCATTAACTTAAGCTCGTTCTTCTTGAATATCCCCTGTGCCTTCAGAAAGTAGGCGATCATTACTCTCCACACTTTCCTCTCCTTTGTAGCGTTTAATAAATTTTGTCTTTTTGTTATCTCTCCTAAAATGTGTTCTGACATCCAATTACACAAACTCATTTTTCTTCTATGTGCCGTGTCCCTTCAGAACGTTGGTGATCATGGCTCTCCACACCTTCCTGTCCTTTATAACTCTTAATAAACGTTGTCTTTTTGTGATCTCTCCTGGGCCTTGTTCTGCCATCTATTTACACAACTTTTTTCCAACCCCTCCTTCCTATGCGCTTCATAAATTTCAACTACGTCTTCCTGAGTTACGCATAACTTTGCTTTTTGTTTCCATTTTCCTCGTTGCTAACATGTTCGATCCATCGTATCCTCAGCATCCTACTGTAGAGCCACATTACGGTTACTTCAAGATATTTCCTCATCTTTGAGGATATTGTACAGCATTCACTGCCATACAGGAGGACAGATGTCACGTCAATATATATTTCTTTGTTTCTAACGAAGATTTTCTGTCTACGGTGGAGTAATGGATAGCGGCTGGGATTGAGGAATCGGAGAGCCGAGTTCGAATTCCAGTCGAATCCATTACATTCACTTACGTACTAATACCCTTGGGAAAGGTATGGATCCTCTTCTAGATTTTCCCGGAGGAGTAATGGATAGCGGCTAGGATTGAGGAATCGGAGAGCCGAGTTCGAATTCCAGTCGAATCCATTACATTCACTTACGTACTAATATCCTTGGGAAAGGTATGGATCCTCTTCTAGATTTTCCCGGAGGAGTAATGGATAGCGGCTGGGATTGAGGAATCGGAGAGCCGAGTTCGAATTCCAGTGGAATCCATTACATTCACTTACGTGCTAATAGCCTTGGGAAAGGTATGAATCCTCTTCTAGATTTTCCCGGGGGAGTAATGGATAGCGGCTAGGATTGAGAAATCGGAGAGCCGAGTTCGAATTCCAGTCGAATCCATTACATTCACTTACGTGCCAATACCCTTGGGAAAGGTATGAATCCTCCTCTTCTCCCCTCCCCGGCTATGGGAAATTAGCAGGACAGACCCGGTTCTATAGCCTTGAATGTCAACTGGTCTGCCGCAGAAAGAAATGTCAGCTTCATGCGGGAAAAACCTGCCTCGTCAGTCATGTATCGAAAGATACCTGATCGCCTAAGCGTGTATCACGCATAGCACATAAAAGACTGACTGACGTACTAATATCCTTGGGAAAGGTATGAATCCTTTTCTTCTCCCTTCCCCAGCTATGTGTAAATACCAGGACAGACCGGGTTCTATAGCCTTTGATATCAACTGGTCTACCCCAGAATGAAATGGTAACCTACTGCTGCAAAAAAAATCTTCCTTGTCAGTCATATATCGAAAGATACGTGATTGCCTAAGCGTGTATCAAGCATGGCACATAACTGACTGAATGACGTGATAATACCCTTGGGAAAGTTATGAATTCTGTTCTTCTCCCCTCCCCAGCTATGGGTAAATAGCAGCGCAGACCGGGTTCTATAGACTTGGGTGGCAACTGCTCTACCGCAGAAAAAATCTACCTCACCATTCATGTATCGGAAGATACATGGTCGCCTAAGCATATATCACGCATGTTACATAACTGACTGAGAAAAAACAACTCTGAATTCAAACACCGTATTTGGCTCTGGTGTGCTTTTTATTTTGATTATTCATAATTTCTGTGTAGTAAGATTCACTGCCTATGCTCCCCACCCACCTGTCAGCCTGATATTGGGGCGTGCCAAGGCGGAAAACCCAGGCGGCTTGACAGGTCAGGGCTACACGCTACGTATATGAGAATGACTCTGAGCACCCGTTAAACCATTTGTTGGTTAGAGAATGGTATTGTATATAAGTGGAGTAATGGTATTTTATATTAGTGGAGTAATGGATAGCGTCTCGGATTGAAGAATCTGAGAGCCGAGTTCGAATTCCCGTCAAATCCATTATATTGACTTACGCGCTAATATCCTTGGGAAAGGTATGAATCCTCTTCTTCCTTATGAATAATTGGCAGGACAGACCTGGTTTTATAGCTTTGGATGGCAACTGGTTTACCGCAGAAAGAAATGGCAAACTACTGCGGGGAAAAAATCTGCCTCGTCAGTCATGTATCGAAAGATACATGATCGCTTAAGCATGGCACAGAGTATTCTTAAATACTAAAGATTAAATTTATTCAATAAAATCGCCTTTGTCTCCAACCACGGTCTCCAGACGATTTCCGAATTTTCTGCAACTCTCCTGGACGGTGTCCTTGTTTAAAGTGATGAACGGTACCATAATCCTGGTCTTCAGTTCATATATGGTGTTACAAGGTGTTTTGTTAGTCTCTCGCTCAACTGCGCCCTACACATAATATAATCGAATGGATTAGAGTCTGGATAGTTAGGTAGCCAGATGTAAGTGATGATATGGTCGCCAAAATTGACAGCCATAACTGTGTTCTCCTGCTTGTGTGTAGATCCCTGTTGCTAGACACAGGGTCTTCCAGCAGCCAACCCTATTGATCCAAAGACGCACAAGGGACTTGATGTAAGCCTCCATATTGAATCTGAGGCCCCGTGGGAAGATGAATATAGGCATAACGTCGCTATCTTTAGTGATCACTTCAGACACCTTGTAGTCACCATTAGACTCATTCATCTCTTTCTGAATTCTCTGCTTTATTCCCGGATTGGCACCCATGCACTCGCATTGGAGCTTCCGGTGTGAATTTCTGGCGGGGTGAATTGCGTCATGGTGCACTTTTTCTCACAGAGGGCGCCGAACTGATCCTAATATATAAAATCTAAAAACAAACAACGCGCATGCGCGAAATTAAAAAAAAAAAATGAAATGGCGACAATTTACCCATCGCACCCGGTATAATGTAAATGTATTGTTAATGATGATATTATCGGAAGAGATTGAAAATCTATTACTGATAGAATAGTTCGATTATATTGATATTCTCCACTGTATCGCCTTTGGTTGGTGGTGATGATATTTTCTTGCTGTTGTTGTTGTTGTTGTTGTTGTTGTTCTTCTTCTTCTTCTTCTTCTTCTTCTTCTTCTTCTTCTTCTACTACTACTCCTCCTTTTCTCTTCTTCATCTCATCGTCTTCTTATTCTCCTCCTCCTCCACCTCCTCCTCTTCTTCTTTTCTTCTTCTTATCTTCTTCTTCTCCTCCTCCACCTCATCTTCTTCTTCCCTTCTTCTTTTTCTTCTTCCTCTTCTACTATTCTTTTCTTCTCCTCTTCTTCTTCTTCTTCTTTTCCTGTTCCATCTCTTCTTCCTCCTCCTCCTCCTCCTCCTCCTCCTCTTCTTCTACTTCTTCTTCTTCTTCTTCTTCTTCTTCTTCTTCTTCTTCTTCTTCTTCTTCTTCTTCTCTTCCTCTCCTCCTCCTCTTTTTCTCCTCTTCTTCTCATCCTCTTCTTCTTATTCTCCTCCTCCACCTCCTCCTCTTCTTCTTTTCTTCTTATCTTCTTATTCTCCTCCTCTTCTTCTGCTTCTCTTCTTCTTTTTCTTCTTCCTCTCTACTATTCTTTTCTTCTCCTCTTCCTCCTCCTCCTCTTCTTCTTTCCTTTTTTATTATTTTTTTTCTGGTGGATTTCTTTTGCTGCAGACATTTTAAAATGTTTATTCCGTCGCTAGCCTCGACAAAAACTATCGTGACTCGCGTATCCACACGCAGGAATTCCTCCCCTCTTCATGTCTGCTCGTGCCCGCGTGCAGAAGCTTCTCTGAATTGGGTGACTCAGAAAAGCAGTGAGTGGCGAATGGCGGACATTTAAGTTAATCGGCACCGTTCCTAATCCATATGGATACATCTTGCAAACTGACAGCCAAAATGAAACCACCAGGAAATTCTACACCAACAAAAAGTAAATAATATTTGATCGGAATCTACTTCTAAGGAATTTTCAATCAGTTGTTTAGCGATGAAAATCCTCGGAATTCTTGAACAGAAAAAAAAACATTTGTTGAGTATGAAATAATTTGAAAACAGGCCATCTCTATAAAGCGCGAAGCGTTGGAATATGACAGGGTATAGTTTAGCTTAGGCAAAAATAACACCCGGAGTATTACTTGACATAGCTTTGCCGCCTCCCAGAATATACACGGGTATAGTTTAACCTAGTCCAGAATCACACCCGGGGTTACATAGATAGATAGTGTCCTGCCTCCCGATAGGTTTACGCCTGTCGCGCGCATGAGAGAGCCAGATAAACGCCTTACTGTAATCAAAAATCAGAAGACAAGGTGCTGTACATTGACAGGTTTTTTAAAAGCCAAAAGATTGAAATTTGAAAAGGAAATAAACACAAACTTGGGGCTAATTTAGTCCGATTAACAAAATAAATAAAATTGTAAAAAGGAATGGGTAAGAAGAAATATAAGGGGTCCAAAGGCTGAACATAGCAGTGAGACAAGCGGACCTAAATGGGCGAAGTGGGTAGCAAGTAGTTTGCCTAGAGAAATACGTTATAAGGTTTGCGGTGACAATTTCCCAGAAAGGAAGAAGATTACATGAAGCTACAATATGAGTAGAGCAACAAAAATATTTATTTTCTCCATCATGTTTATGGAACCTTGTGATCGTCAATGCAGTGATTGTGTGATCTGTGTAGGCAGAATTTGAACAACATGGATTCTGTGGTCTGTGACTGTTGACTTCACTGAGTGTACCTGAGTATATTGGCAAGACACCCATGCCTAAGGGAAAGTTTTAGATTTGCAGAAACTGTTATGCCTGAAGTGCTTAAAAGCCAAAAGCCAAAAGCCAAAAGATTGAAATTTGAAAAAGAAATAAATACAAACTTGGGACTAATTTAGTCCGATTAACAAAATAAATAAAATGGTAAAAAGGAATGGGTAAGAAGAAATATAAGGGGTCCAAAGGATGAACATAGCAGTGAGACAAGCGGGCCTAAATGTGCGAAGTGGGTAGCTAGTAGTTTGCCTACAGAAATATGTTTGCGGTGACAATTTCCCAGAAAAGTAAAAGGTTACATGAAGCTACAATATGAGTACAGCAACAAAATTAAATCAATAATCTATTTTCTTGCTCCCAATAAAGTAGAAAAACACTCTTCTAAGCTTATTTAACCGGTCTCTGTAAAGTAGATCCCTCAGGCTATTTTACCGGTAAATATTTTTATTATTATGACGGCACGTAAAGTTGAAAATAACAGAAAGATTTAACACAGAAGTTTATTTATTTCCACCATCAGGTTTGAGGAACCTTGTGACCGTCAATGCAGTGGTTGTGTGAGCCGTGTAGGCAGGACATGAACAACATGGATTCTGTGGTCTGTGACTGTTGTCTTCAATGGGTGCAGCTGAAGTATATCGGCAAGACAACCATCTCCAAGGGCATCTTTTGGATTTCAAAAGACCGTTATGCCTGAAGTGCTTAAAATATTCAGAGAATTTTATATTTCTTTTACTAACTGATGATGAATAAATCATTTTAACTTGTTTTTGGACAATTGATGGTGGAAAAAGATTTTAAATTGTCTTATCAATTGATAGTGAAAATAAATAAACTTCTGTGTAAAATCTGCGTTACTTTTAACATTACATGCCTTCATAATAATAAAAAATACGAGGGTCATTCAATAAATAAGGTGAATTTTTCGGTATAAGGACTTCTAATACAGATAGAAGATTAGTTTTTTCTTTTCAACGTAGTCTCCCAGCACTGTCACACACTTTTCCCATCTGTGCACAAGCTTCCGTATTCCCTCAGCGTAAAAATCTTTGGACTGATGTCTCAGCCAGTCGCTCACAACACTTTTGACTTCATCGTCACTTTTAAACTTCGTGCCTCTCGTGAACGCTTTCAAGGGACCAACCAGATGAACATCTGAAGGGACAAGGTCTGGGCTGTAAGGGAGATGAGGGAGCAGTTCCCAGGCCATCTCGTTGATGGTCTGCACCGTTTGGGCTGCTGTGTGAGGCCTTGCGTTGTCATGATGCAAGATGACTCCTTCTGACTGATGACCCCTGCGTTTGTTCTTTATGTCTTTCAAAGTCCTTGCAATGTCATCCACTGTCACCCTTCTGTAAGACTGAATGAGGTCATTGACTGATTCGATCACCTCAGGAGAGCTCACTTCTGTAGGCCTCCCATTCCTGTCTTCATCCTCAACACTGCTCCGTCCTTCTTACAACAATTTAGCCCACTTGTAGACATTTTTTTGGCTGAAACACGTGGCACCATACACAGTTGACATTCTCCTATGAATTTCAACTGGTTTGCACCCTTCAGCAACCAAAAACTCGATAACTGACCGCTGTTCAATCCTGGAGCATGCTTCTTAGTCGGCCATCTTTGTTAATCGCCAAATCTCTCAACGTTTTTTTTAATCTGCAAAAGAAATTAAATCCACGTGAAAAAGAAGTAAAACAAAAAAAAAGAATTTAAAAAAGTAAGCTTCTATCTGTATTAGAAGTCCTTATACCGAAAAATCCGCCTTATTTATTGAATAACCCTCGTATTTACCGGCAAAATAGCTAGAAGGTCTATTTTACCGAGACCGGTAAAAAAAGCTTAAAAGCATGTTTGTCTGGTAAAATAACCTCTTCCAAAAGTAAATACATACAAACGTCACACTACAGACTATAAAATAGCCAGGGTTAAAATATACACTCTGACTATACATAATCAATGTATTTTGTCATGTAAATTATTCTACAGAGGCCAGAACAAATTATAATCTTAAAAGGTGTTGCGCCGTAAATAGGAAAGGTTGACACACAGAAAATAAGAAATATTTTATTCTGGTACACATTTGAGAACACTGAGGGTAATGTAATAAACAGTTAATCATTAACGTTTCCGTATTTACACGAGACCTCACCACAATTGGTAGCTAGTGGTTTGCGTACAGAAATATATTGTAAAGTTTGCAGTGATAATTTCTGAGAAAGGAAGACGTTATAAAAAACACGCGCACCGTGCCCGGCCATCAGTTATAAGCCGGGCAGCTGTGAGAAGGATGGAAGTGTCTAGAGATCTCGTTCGGCGCTGTTTGCTTTACGACCAAAGTGGACTTATCAGCAGCTGCATCAAGTCGCCGCATATGTCAAGCGTTTGGGGATAGTGCTGTGGATGAACGTACTGCAGGGCGTTGGTTTCGAAAATTCAAGATTTGTCTCTCCATGATGAGCCTCGCAGTGGACGACCACAGGTCTTGAATGACGGAGTCCTGAAGGCGGCCATTGAAGAGGACAGTAGTCTAACGTGTGGTAAACTTGCAAGACATTACAGCGTTTCTGATGAAACAGTTAGACTTCACCTGCACCGCCTAGGTAAAACGTACAAACTGAGCAAGTGGGTTCCGCAAACGCTGTTGGAGGTCCACAAGGGACAACGAGTAGCAGCCTACGTATCGCTGCTTTCTCGCCACCGTACCACATCCTTTTTCAATCGAGCGCTTACCAGTGATGAAAAGTGGGTTCTTTACGAAACTCCCAAGCGTTCCAGACATTGGTTGTCTCCTCAGGATGCTGTCCCTCACACCGCAAGACCGCCTATGCACCCACGCCAGATTATGCTTTGTGTCTGGTGGACAAGTCGTCAAGTGGTTCATTATGAACTGCTACCAACGGGTCAAACGGTCACTGGAGACCTATACTCGCAGCAATTGAAACGTGTGCAACAGTCATTACGCCAGAAGGAGCCAGCACTGGTGAATCGCAAAGATGTGCTTTTCCTCCATGACAACGGCAGGCCGCATGTCCAGCGAGTGGTCAGGGATACCATACAGCAATTTGGGTGGGAGACTTTGTGCCATCCACCTTATTCATCTGACCTTGCGCCATCCGATTACCACCTCTTCACTCCCTGAATAATCATCTTCGTGGGAAATCCTTCACCAATGAAGCAGACTTGCGCAAAGCCCTCACGGACGTCTTTGCGTCAAAACTCCCCGAGTTCTACCGCAAGGGCATTGAACAGCTGGAGACACGTTGACAGAAGGTGCTGGATGCCGATGGCGATTACTTCGAAGACTAAATATAAGTTACACATACTGTGAAGCGTATTCTTTTTTTTTCCTTTAAAAACGGACAGAACTTTTTGGTTACCTTGTAAAAGGATACCATTTTAAAATCTGCAACCATTTGGTTTCAAACATGAACCAAACCTGTCAAGTAGTGCTCTAGAGTACATGCTCCTGGTGTCTACCGTTCAGTTGAAGGTACTGATGAATGGAAAGTTGTTGATAACGCGTGCACATTCCCCCTGGGTGATTGCTTGAAACTTCTCAGTGATGATTGTCATTTCAGCAATTAATACTCTTGTGAATGCTGTCATTGAGGAACCCCCAGAGGATGAAATCGAGGGGGTTCTGGTCAGGCAAGTGAGGTGCCCAATTCCTGTTGTGATTTGCGGTTGATGAGACGCTCCCCAAACTTTTCACGGATCCACGCCATGATAACATTAGCAGTGGGAGAAGGAGCACCGTCCTTCTAAAACTACTGTTCTCCTCATCATGCTGTTCCTATTGCTCGATCTCTATCCAAATGAGAGGCCGTGACTCTTTCTTTCAACAATTCTGAAACACCATATATATATATATATATTATTTATGACGATAAACTACGTCCGCGTCCTGGGTAAGATGATAAACTACATCCGCGTCCTGGGTATAACGATAAACTACATCCGCGTCCTGGGTAAGACGATAAACTACTTCAGTGTCCCTGGGTATGACGATAAACTATATCCGCGTCCTGGGTAAGACGATAAACTACTTCAGTGTCCCTGGGTATGACGATAAACTACGTCCGCGTCCTGAGTATGACGATAAACTACTTCAGTGTCCCTGGATACGACGATAAACTACATCCGCGTCCTGGGTACGACGATAAACTACGTCCGCGTCCTGGGTACGACAATATAAACTACATCCGGCAGCAAAGCTTCTGATCAGGAGGTTTTGAGGAGCGTCGAACAACTTCTTAAGTTTTGGTGTTCCTAGGTTCACCCTGATCCGGGTAAGTAGCACTTGTTAGGATCCCACGTATCGACAAATAGTTAACTGTGGTCAAAACGTGTAAAAATAGTTTTTAATGACAGCAAGACATTTTTGTAAGAAATTATTAACAGCAATAAATTTTTGAAGAAAAATATTACCTGCAACACATTATTACCACCAGTAATTTTTTTTTTTAGAAAATTTTATTTTGTGCTGGTAATATGAAACAGTACTAGAAAGAGGAAAAAAGTCAAACAATTATGTCCTGTCCTCGAAAAGAATAGGTACAGAGCAAAATTTCATGTGAAAATTAGCTCGGGGGAGGTGTTGCAGGGAAATGTCCCACACTCCCTATCGCCTATGTGGACTGTAGCCATACATATTGAGCAAAGGATATAGCTGGGCAATTGCTTTGGCAATTAGTTGGAGATTCGTCTACAGCTTTGCTGGCCGAACTCTCTGCCTTTGGGCAGAGAGGAACCCAGACGAGGTAGAGAGCTACCCAACCCCGATTTTTACGGGGTCTACGAGGAATTTTTGCCCGAATCTAAGGGCTAGGATACCCCACGTTAAATACGACCTTGTGACACATCTGACCGAGTGGGGCGTTTGGCAAATATCCTTCCTTCGGCAATTAGTTGGAGATTCGGGCAGAGTGGAACCCAGACGAGGCTATACCGAAGGACAGAGTCCCGTCTGGGGTGATGGACAACTAACCGACCCCGTTTTTTACGGGGTCTACGGGGAATTTTTGCCCGATCCCAAGGGATCGTTTTTACCCACCATTAAAAAAGGCCTTGTGCCACATCCTGCCTCGCAGTGAAGTAAGGTAAATAACCTTGCTTTGGCAATTAGTGGGAGATTCATTTCCAGCTGTGCTGGTCAAACGCTCTGCCTCCGGGCATAGAGGATCCCCTGATGAGGCTATGTCGAAAGTCAATCTCTTGTCTCGGGAAACAGCTACCCGACCCCGTTTTATACGGGGAATTTTTGATCTAGCCTACGGTGTCGGATCCCCCACATTAAATTCGCCCTTTTGCCACATCTGACCGCGTGGGGCGGTTGTTAGTTATACTTGCTTCGGAAATTAATTGGAGATTTGTCTCCAACTGTGCTGACCAAACTCTCTGTCTCCGGGCGAAGAGGATCCCTTGACGAGGCTATGTCGAAGAACGGCATAGTCTCTTCTATGGAATCAGCTACCCGACCCCGTTTGATACGGGGGATTTTTGGCCGAGCCTACGGGATCGGATAACTCACATTAAATTTGGCCTTTTGCCACATCTAAACACGTGGGGCGGTTGGTAGATATCCTTGCTTCGGTAATTACTAGCCTGCCACCCGATTCTCTGTCTTTCAGTAGTATATACTCTTTTACAATAAAAAAAAAACCTGTCTTTCTTTCATTTCCGCGCGTCTTGCTGTTCCTTTCACTCGAGGTACACCTTTGTCTGTTTGTGACCTTTTTAAGGATACAACATATTACCAGCAATATATTTCTGGAAAAAATATGACCAAAAATACTTTTTGAAAAAAAATATTAGCAGCAATAAAAATCTTGTCGGCTTTAAATAGCTCATTAAGCCTGATATTCCTTAAAACAAACCAAACCAAACTACTGTACTGTATAAATACTCATAAATAAATTAAAAATGTGAAAACTAATGAGATCGGTACGTTAAAGCAACCTAAAGTTGTTTGACACTGCCTCATATACACAGTATAGCTGAATTGTCGGTCAGGTAAAATTGTTCACTGAACTACCATCTCGCTTATCGCCAGGGTCGTTGGAAGGGAATTCGCTTGTTAAGCGAATAAGGGTCGTAATTCTTTCATGTATAATGTTTATATTGTCATTCATTTTCGAGTGAGGTAATATTCGTGCTCAAATGAATACAAACCCATCAGAGCAGGTGTAAATATTGTGTTATTAGAAATAAAAGGCAATTTTTCCTCCCCGCAAAAAAAGAACATATATATATATATATATTAAAATATCTTCGCTGATTAAAAATAAAATGAGAATAAATGAATCTCAACTTTAAAACGAAAGACTTAATTAGCTTCACTCCTTGCGTCACATGTGACGTGATATGTCGTGTTTTCCTCTCCGCTTGACATGATATGCCGTAGCATCGCGATATCACGACATGCTATCCAGTCACGGGATAGCGTGATCTCGCTCAAACAAGAAGAATGAGTCACGTGAGATCACAAACGGATTCACTATATATATATATATATATATATATATATATAGATAGATAGATAGATAGATAGATACGTTGAAAGAGAGAGAGAGAGAGAGAGAGAGAGAGAGAGAGAGAGAGAGAGAATGATGGAAGAATCAGTGATATTTAAACAATAGCTATTAATTTTATCAATGTAGAGGCCACCCGCAAAACCATTTTAAGGGAATTGAAATACCGACTGATGCTGACGACAGCACATATATTTCGAGTTCGAGATTAATTTGTGTTGACCGAATGATTGGTGGGAGCCTAAAGTCCCTCAAGACGCAAAGGTAAAATCGTATTTTCTAAAATCTCCTAATTATTAAAAGCTTTCAAAAACTGGATAAATATAATCTGTGACCATTGATAACAATACGAAATACGTGGTTTGTCTATAGAATCAAAACAAATTCTTTGATGGCAATATTATAGAGAGTGCGCCAGAAATGCCTTCTACATATACCCCCCGCCCCAGAAAAATACCACCAATATAATGATAAACATCATGTGTTATTTATGTCTGAGAGGAAAATTTGGGATATATATATATGAAATTATTAGGAGAATTTGCTAATTAATTTTAAGTAATTCAGCGAGTCTGAAACCTCAACAGAATGCAGAAAGCACTGGACGGCCGTTTCGTCCTATATTTAGGAGTCATCAGCAGTGCGCATCCACTACTGAGAATTGAAACCCTGACTGCTGAGTTATCAAGCAAGCCTCATACCAGCTGTTCCAACGGGCCTCGGTCACGAAGAGATAGCAAATCAGACTCAATATAGCGCTGCTCGCTCACATATTCCGTGGTGGAACTCTACTGAGATTCTCTTTAACCATAGGACTGTGTCCCCTGGAGCCACGACTACTATCACCAAGCCGCTCACTCCAGAGCATTAGAAGCCGGTTCAAGCAATCATATACACATGATAGAAATTTTTAGGAGGATTTGATAATTATATTTAAGTAATTCAGCGAGTCTGAAACCTCTACAGAATGCAGAAAGCACTGGACGGCCGTTTCGTCCTATATTTGGGACTCATCAGCAGTGCGCATCCACTACCGAGATTGAAACCCTGACAGTTGGGTTGTCAAGCAAACACCATACCGTACCATAGAACTTTTCCAATATATATATATATATATATATATATATATATATATATATATATATATATATATATGTGTGTGTGTGTGTGTGTGTGTATGTGTGTGTGTGTGTGTGTGTGTGTGTGTGTGTGCGTGTAAAAAGATTAAAAATAATGTAAGCCTTAATAGTAAAAAAGAAAAAGACAACACTTAATAATATTAACTACGAACACGGCCACAATGTGCTGACTGTGTTCGGAAAATAAACAAACCTATAACTCTAAAAATTCACACACAACCCACACACCTAATTAAACTGAAAAAAATAAAACCATCCTTGATAATGGCTAAAGGTATATCCGAAAGCGCTCGGAATTACAGAACATTTGGACAGAAAAGAAAACATTTGCAAATCAAAATTACAACAAACAAATATTATCTTTGAGTTCAAATGCCCCTTTAGGATCTGTGTTTCTGATCAAACCGAATTCATAAATAATTACATCGGTCACACTACTACATGCCTATCCAGGCACCTTACGTTCGACCTATCTGACCACAGCTCTATTAGAACCAATTTAAACACACACATAAACTTACCAGACCCCACCGGAAGAATACTAGTTGAAAATACAAACATAATAACGTCATTCATATGTAAAAAAGATTAAAAATAATGAAAGCCTTAATAATAAAAAAAGAAAAGACCAACACTTAAAAATATTAACTACGAAAACGGCCACACTATGATTTAATCGGAAAATAAAACATCCCTACAAATTTAGAAACATACAAAAAACACATACACCCAATGAAAAAGCAAAAATAAAATCACCCTTGATAATGGCTAGAAGTATAGCCGAAAGCGCTCGGAATTATAGAACACTTAGACAGTTTCTACAAACTCTGTGCCGAAAAAAGAAAACACTTGTTTGAACACAAGAAAAATTAAATAAATATCTTAATCGTAGTATCTTGTCTGTCGTCTTCAATGAAAAATGTATAAATGAAGGATTGCTGTCTAACTACACACACACACACACACACACATACACACACACACACACACACACACACACACACACACACATATATATATATATATATATAGCTGGCATCATAGAGCCATACTTTCCTTAGTTACATAGTATGTTCTTCGCCATGGCTACGTACGGATTTTAATTCAAATTTATCCTTCTCCTAGACTAGTTACAATCTAAGGCTGAAGATGCCAGTCTACCTTACTGTTTATCAATAGTTGGAGGTTTTCGATTTAGAGTTGTCCTTCTCAAGACCGTTTACTATCCAAGGCTATATGACTCAGTCTGTCCTACTATTTACCGATAGCTAGGGAGAGAAGATTTGGAGTCATATCTTTGTAAATGAAATATAATTAACTCGGCTGGAAATCGAACTCTCCGATTCCTCTATCCGAGCCGCAATTACTCAATCCATTACTCTACCGTTCCTCCACTAATAGAATATATGCGATATGTAATAATGTACTCTCTCGTCGGTTTCGACGTATGCGCATCTGACAACTTAACCATTTGATTCAGTTATGAGTTTTGTACGATAATCTTAAGTGGGACTTAAAACCCGCTAGTGGTTTATGAAGCCGCATATGGAGCAAGCGTGAGGATTGTGGGATGAGATCACTGTTAGATTGGCTGACTTTTTAGATCTTGCTCCTGCTTCTTGAAGACGATTTAAACTAGCAGATTGAAAACTGCTGAGTCCACGTTGATCTCCATTCTACCCGCCCCAATGCTAAGCGCTCGAGAGTGTTATGGAAGGACTGCTTGGAAAACTTAATACTCAGGGGGCGTATTTAGAAAAGGTTAGGAAGGGTGAAACACTGCGCAGCTACCCGAATAAACTCGTTGTTTAGATGGTTGATTTTGTTTAGTGGCATATCAACACCCCCATATGTTATTTAATGCCGACATGTGAATAATTTGAACACAATTTTATGGGTTCAATTTCAGATAAAATATGCCGTTAGCCATTTTTCTATAAAGTTTATTGTTGGTCATATTTAATATAATTAGTTATTGTTGCATATGGCCAAGTAGTTAGAGTGATCATGAGACCCATATTCGCATCTCACCATGGTCAATTTGTCAGAGGAGGCGATCTCAGTGGCTGAAAACCATACCAGGGGTTAACCCAAGCTTTGTAAGTGAATCTGGGTAGACAGAACATTTAGGGTCGTCGATGTAACAAGTCATCGTAACTGAGAATTTGAGCATGCTAGCTTTGTTCAGATTGTTGATCACAGCTAGATAACACGCTCCCCCCGCCAGAAACTGTAACTAAGGTCTGCTCAGTATAGTTGCAGTATGAACCACAGGTGGGCTCCGTGGGTGTTGAAAAAAATTCGACTGAGCAAGCATCTGCTACAGCGATCTGATAGATCCCCCTCGCCCTAGTAGCCGGGTATCCTCGAATACGATTGATTATCGATTAACGATTATCGAATTAATGTTGCGAATTTCAATGACACAATAAGATAGTCCTCTCTAAGACCTTCATTCGTTTCAAGTCAATTCCATCCATTATACAGCTGACAGTTTAGTTATTTCTGAGCAAGTGTGGCGCCATGAATGGCATCCATGTGAAAGTTTAGATCTGAAGATGGTTTTTTGGTTGATTTTGTTTAGTGGCATATCAACACCTCTATGGGTTATTTAATGCCGACTTCTGAACATTTTGAACACAATTTTATTACTTCAACTAAATATATTTTTAACACGATTGTATGTCTTCAGCTACAGATAAAATATATTGTTGGCAATTCTGCTATGAAAATATATATTGTCGGTATCTTTTTATATTAAAATATATTGATAGTATATTTACTATAAAAATGTATTTTTTATACATTCATAGTGTTTAGTCTTTATTTGGGAGTTCACTATTTGCACGTAGTTGCTACCACCACGGGTCGGGTTCGTCCTGGGAACAACAGCAATTAAGAGGTGGTTCCACGCACCGCAAACCTCCAATCTCCCGATCACAGGCCTTGCGGGTGGATGTAGTTTAATAAGCTTGTACGAATGGATGGTAAAACAACAGCCAGGACAGATGGTAAATCTTCAACGGTTGCTTGAAACTAGAGCAGGGCATGAACTTGTCCACGTCTTGAAAGGTAATGTCGCATATCGCAAAGGTACAAAAATTTAGATATCTAAAAAGTACATTAACAGATGCCGAAATCCGAAGGCGTGTGTTAGAACAGGGAAATGCAGCTTCCATAACCTAAGCAAAATACTAACAAACTGTAAAATCTAATTAGAAGCAAAAGAGCACTAAACTGATACGTAATATCGACCCTCTTGTATAGCAGCGAATGCTAGTCAATCTCCTCACAGATTGGGAGGAGATTTGAGGCAACAGATATGCCGTTCTAAAGAAGGATTGCGAGAATAAAATAGACAGAACTGTTTTAAGGATAAATTTGAAATTCGTAGGGCACATAATAAGAAAAAGGAGTTTGGTCAATTTGACACTCTCAGGCCATATTGATGGCAAGAGGAATAGAAGAGAGCACCTACATAACAAACTTGGAAGAATAGGAACTGGAAGCATTATTAAGCTTTACATTATACATTCTAAAGCTAAACTTTATTAAAGGTCAGGAAGTTGGGGAGAGCAATGACCACCCAGGCCTTGAAGAGCATCAGCACATAGAAGAAGAAGAAGAAGAAGTTTTTTTTTTTTGTTTTTGAAGAAGAAGAAGAAGAAGAAGAAGAAGAAGAAGAA
>OZ038511.1:80760777-80794802 GCA_964036315.1 Acanthosepion esculentum | reverse complement strand
AAGAAGAAGAAGAAGAAGAAGAAGAAGAAGAAGAAGAAGAAGAAGAAGAAGAAGAAGAAGAAGAAGAAGAAGAAGAAGAAGAAGAAGAAGAAGAAGAAGAAGAAGAACGTCATTTGAATTTTATAACCATCATGAATACATGGATTATATTTTAATAGATAGTCTAGGGACATTTCACAAAAAAATTCAAATCCCCACATTCTTAACTTAAATTTCGCACCAAATAATTTTCCAATAAAGTTGGAAAAATTAAATTTACAATAAAGTTACTATAATTTTCAAATTAAAATAAAATTTTTTAGTTAATCCAAAGGCAAATTCAATTAAATACATATCCGCCCCATATCACAGACTGCAGTCGCATGGCTACTAGTCCTTATATACTGTGTGCGATGACTAAATTGTCGCCATTTTTTAAAATTTCACGCGTGCGCGTTGTTTTTGTTTTTTTGTTTTTTTTATGTCATCGACGGTACAGTATACTAGGGTGAGTTGGGCACGGTCTATGAGAAAAAGATCAACATGACGTAATTCATTCCACCAGAAATTAGGAAACGGCTTGCTGTACTGCAAGAATACGAAGATTTCAGAGTGTTTGGGTGCCAATCTGAGGAGAGTGCAGAGGATTCGGAAAAAAGTTGGATGAGTCTAATGGTGATTACGAAGGTATGATCGATCGGACGACTCATTCTAATCGTTCTGATAAGAAAAGAACTCCCGAATTTGTTCAGGAGGGCCTCAGACTCACCACAGAGGCCTATATCAAGTGTTTTGAGGATGTATTGCTAGCCAGGGTCAAAGAGTGGCTGCTCGAAGACCCTATGTCTGGCAACAGGATTTACACAATGCTACCCAAGCAGAGGATACCAATCTTGACGGTCAGGCAATTTCTGCAACTACATCAGTTCATACATATGGCCACCTAACTCCCCAGATTGCAAGCCCCCTGGTTATTATGTGTGGGGAGAAGTTGGGCGAAAGACCAAGAAAACTCCTTGTAACACCAAAGGTAAACTGAAGGCAAGGATTATGGCAGCATTTACCAAATTATACAAGGAGACCGCCCGGAATGTAGGAAATTCCGAAGTCCTCTAAAGGCCGTGGTTGAAGCCAATGACGATTTTATTGAAGAAATTTGCTCTTTAGTATTTCAAGGTATTTTTCTGTAATTCTGGTATATATATCTGTTAAAATGAAATGTCAGTGATGAGACCATGACGCTATTCTAGTACTAGAAAGATATACAGAATATACAGAAAGTTTATCAGAAGAATTGGCAAGAGAGTATTTTTAGAAATGACGCAAAGAAGCCACATTACGGCGGTAACGATCTTTTGTAAATGGTTTACCAAGACGAATAATTAAGAGGAGAAACATCGCCTAGAGCCACAAAGGATAGAACGCTGTGGAGAGCTATGATCTTCCATGTCTTTATGGCACACGGGTCGTAAAAGAAAGGGAGGACCCCAGCGTAGTGGCTCTGTAGAAAAAGGAACAAAATCCAACAAATGTCAATTATGTTAAAATTGTTTGATGGAAACGATTTTTATGATAAGTTAAACACCAAAAGTATTAATCTTTTGTGAGACATCACCGTGCCCAAAGCGAGATCGTTGTTGTGCGCATGCGTACGTAAATGACGAAGGCAGATGTAGCCTTATCGCTGGTGCATCCTCCTGACCCTTAAATCATGTCCGAGCAGGCGCCATTTTGTGATCGTGCAAGGAATTTGAAAATGAGATATAACACGCATCTGATGAGTTAGCTGCAGACTCCATAAATCCTGGCTGCGATTGAAGACATCTTCCATCTTGTCATGGGTTGCCCATCCCTTTTCTCCGACACACCGCTGACGTTTATTCGAAACCTTTTCTTTCAAATCAGCTTTTCATTCTTTTGTTTTGGTCTCATCATTCTTTATTCATTCTTGTCCGAATGTTATTTTTAAGCTCTTGGCATTGTTCATTTGTCTTCCTTCCATTATTCTTTCTTCTTTTTTCTACTTTCTTTGGATACTTTCTGATTTCTTTTTGCATTTGTCACTATCTATCTATCTATCTATCTATCTATCTATCTATCTATCTATCTATCGATCTATCTATCTACCTATCTCATTTTGTTCATATCTATCTATCTATATCATTCTGTTCATATCTATCTATCTATCTATTTATCTATCTATCTATCTCATTCTGTTCATATCTATCTATCTATCCCATTCTGTTGATACCTATCTCATTCACTTCATATCTATCTATCTATCTATCTATCTATCTATCTATCTATCTATCTATCTATCTATGGCCGTCAGTTAACATTTATCTATCTATCTATCTGTCTATCTATCTATCTATCTATCTATCTCATTTTGTTCATATCTATCTATCTATTTATCTATCTATCTATCTCATTCTGTTCATATCTATCTATCTATCTATCCCATTCTGTTGATACCTATCTCATTCTCTTCATATCTATCTGTCTATCTATCTATCTATCTATCTATCTATCTATCTATCTATGGCCGTCAGTTAACATTTATCTATCTATCTATCTATCTATCTATCTATCTATCTATCTATCTAGCTATCTCATTTTGTTCATATCTATCTATCTATATCATTCTGTTCATATCTATCTATCTATTTATCTATCTATCTATCTATCTCATTCTGTTCATATCTATCTATCTATCCCATTCTGTTGATACCTATCTCATTCTCTTCATATCTATCTATCTATCTATCTATCTATCTATCTATCTATCTATCTATCTATCTATCTATCTATCTATCTATCATAACATCTGTCTATTCCGCCATCAATCTATTGCTACACAATTTTATATACAGGCTATGACGTGTAAATTGTCGCCATTTTATATTTTTTAAGAGATTCCAAAGTCGTCTGGAAGCCAGGATTGAAGCCAATGGCAATTTTATTGAAGAAATTTACTATTTCGTATTTCCATAATTTTTTTTTTTTTAAATTTTGGTGCATATATCTGTTGAAATGAGATACCAATATTATTTTCATTTTTGAGGAATCAAGATGACAATTTATCCATCAGGCCATATATATATATATATATATATATATATATATATATATATATATATATATATATATATTGGGGAAAAATATATGACAAAGTGTAAAAAAAATTCCGTGAGTGTGACGCGATTCGTCCTTTAGGACGTCATCGGACTTAATTTGCCCCCAAATTATTATCGATATATAAAACTATATATATATATATATATATATATATATATATATATATATATATATATATATATATATATATATATATATATATATATCATTATCTCTCTCTCTCTCACACACACACACACACACACACACACACACACACACACACACACACACACATATATATATATATATATATATGTATATATATATATATATATATATATATATATATATATATATATATATATATATATATATCAGCTTCTTCATACTTGTTTATTTTATCTATCTCAGCTTATTCATCTGTATTTTTCCGTATTTATTTTACTATTAATATTCAAACTGTTTTCTTTCATTTGTACAAAAAAAAAATAAAGTTTTTTTTCCTTTTTTTATTCTTTATCTTTTTTCGACTTCTTTTCCCTCCACCCTCGGTTTTATTCATTGTTTTTTCTGACAATTTTAATTTCCTCATTTGCATATATTTCATTCACGTCTTGACTAATTACGATTCTTTTTTTTTGTTTTTTTTTTCACCTCTTGGGAAATTCTTCCCCGTCTTGTTTTCTTTTTCGTAAACATTTTTCTCTTACTTTCCATTGTTTTCTTTCTAATTCTACATTCTTTGTCATTTATGTTAGCTTAAAATCTTCCTTGTGGCTCTGATAGTTCTTCTAGGTTGAGTCATAAATAATGTTCCTATTTATTCTTCCAAATTAAATATACACTTATATTTTATTTAATTGTATACTCACCATTATTTGCCATTAGTCGTTGCTACTTATCAGGCTGCTCTTGGAGAGTTTTTGAGTCAAATTCCGCAAGTTTTCCAACCTTTTGATTCTAGTTTATATTAGAGAAAGTTATTGTCATCGAGGTGTCTTCCAGTGTTAAAATTCTTTTTTTTTTTTTCACTCTGGGTAGTTTTTAGGCCCTGGAGGAAGGGATGAAGGTAATAAAATAATTTACTGAAACCTGAATCTGGCCAGCCTACGAGCAGCGCTCCTTGATAAAATAGTGAAAGGGGTCAATTGAAGTTGAAGGAAAGGAAAAGATAAACAGAAATGTTTTTTTTCTAATACAATAAAATGTTTTGATAAACGTGATTTTTTAACCAGTGGCCATTCGAGTCGGATGAAATCTAAAAAACTTGTGTTGACCACCAAAATTTATCTTGAAAATCTGAGCCTACCTTTGACTATAAAACTCCCTATAATAATAATTTGGATGCAAGTTTATAATAATAATAATAATAATAATAATAATAATGATAATCGGATGCAAGCTAATAATAATAATAATAATAATAATAATAATAATAATAATAATAATAACAATAACAATAACAATAATAATAATCATTTTTGGATGCAAGGTAATAATAATAATAATAATAATAATAATAATAATAATAATAATAATAACAATAACAATAACAATAATAATAATCATTTTTGGATGCAAGGTAATAATAATAATAATAATAATAATAATACTAATAATAATAATCATCTTGTAAGCAAGGTCATAATAATAATAATGATAATAATAAAAATATTAATAATCTAATAATAATAATAATAATAATAATTATAATGTAATATAATGATAATAATATTTGTATGCCAGGTAATAATAATAACAATAATAATAATAATAATTTGAAATCTAAAATACTTGTGTTGACCACCAAAATTTATCTTGAAAATCAGAGCCTACCTTTGACTATAAAAGTCCCTGCAATATACGACCGCTAGAGTAGTATGAGTTGGAACAGTGACGCCAGCACAAATAAACGCGACCGTGAAGTGGGTGACGCTGAACAGTAGTAATAATAACAATAATCTTTGGATGCAAGGTAATAATAATAACAATAATAATAATAATAATAATAATAATAATAATAATAATAACAATAATAATAATAATAATAATAATAATAATAATAATAATAATAATTTTTTTTTTTGCTGTGGAAAGTGTCATGATACCATTTCTAACCTTAGGTCCCGGGGCGGGTCCCGGAAAGAAATGTGTAAACACCAGATATCAAAGAAAATAAAAACAATAATAATAATAATAATAATGATCATATAATAATAATATTAATAATGTTGGATGCAAGGTTGTTGTAATAATAATAATAATAATAATAATAATAATAATTATAATAATAATAATTATCTTTAGATGCAAGTTCAGATAAATATAACATGTCTGGGTAGAACAGCCACCCTTAGGATTGGTTGGAAAAGATTCCAGTAGACTAATTGAAGGGATCCCTGGAAGTCCATGCCTCAAAGAGATACAAAAAATTGTTATGACAAGTACAGCCCACACTTTACGAAGGGCTTTATCTATGTAATTATTATTTTTTTTTTTGCAGTGGAAAGTGTCATGATACCATTTTTAATCTTAGGTCCCTGGGCGGAACCCGGAGAGAAATGTGTAAACGCTAAATATCAAAGGAAATAAAAACAATAATAATAATAATAATAATAATAATAATAATAATATTAATAATGTTTGGATGCAAGGTAATAATAATAATAATAATTATTATTATTATTATTATTATTATTATTATTATTATTATTATTATTATTATTATTATCTTTAGATGCAAGTTAAGATAAATATAACATGTCTGGGTAGAACAGCCACCCGAGGTCCACATTTTTTGTCTGTTAGTTTAACTATATGCGGCCATGCGTTGTCATGAAGGAGGTTCAACATTTTTCCTTTAATCTAATGTCTGCACTGAAAATGGCCTTCAATATCAAATTATGTCAGTTTATTTCAAATTTCCATTGAACTATTACTTCTATCTTGAGTGGCTCTTCAGCTTGTACAGAGTGGACAGTGTAAACAAAAATAAACAAAACAAAAACGTAAGATTCGTCATTATATTTGATATATTTATAAATCTACCATTCATCCTTGCTTTGAATATTCCTGTCACAGCTGGTCTGGTTCTCTTGCTATATATTTAGAGATTCCCAAGATAAATCCAAAAATGAAAGTGTTATTGGCCATGGCCTGCTATCTCGTTCTCCATCGCCATAACGTAGATTCCCTGTGCAATTCCTATAAATATTTTCATGGCAATTGTTCTGATGAACTTTTCTCTATTGTAAATATTCACTGGGGCTTCAATTTTAAAATATAGTTATTTTTATTCCCCACTCCACAGACAAATTGTACATGTGGGAACTAGTTAGCACTACATAGAGACTGTGTTATTATGGTGGCACTTATAAGAATGGTAAGTATGAATGCGTTGCTTTTCTATAAGGAATACTGTGTATTATGTTTGGGTCAGTATTCGTGGCTAGCTAAATTTTAGTATAAGACGAACCTTCACCTTTCCCCATTTTAGCCTTGTGCCACATTTTTTTTATTATTCAAAATATATATTGCTTTCCTCTATGATACCTCGACTTTGATGAATTTAAGCGCAGTACTAGATTGGCGGCAAGGTCCCATCGTATTACAATCGAAATGGTTAGCTGTAACCGTAAGTCCTATGCTAACAGTTTCTTCTCTCGCACGACTTGCTTATTGGAATTACTTCCGAGTTTTTGCTTCCCAGTCAAGTTTGATTTTCAGAATTTTAAATGCAAGGCCAATCGTTATCTTCCGCCTCTTAAATTCTGTCATTTTATTGTTTGTCTAACCTTCATAATGCTTTTAATAAAGTCTTCTTTCCCAGTCACTATCGTCTGCATGCTAGAGGCTTTATTGCCGTCCTTGGAGGAAATGATTCAAAATATGTTAGTGTATTCCAAATTTATAATTAACTGCTAAATTCTGTAACCCTATAGCTCAGGTGGATTTTAGGCTTTAAAAAGGACGAACATCAATCTAAAAAAAAATAAAAAATAAAAAATTGGTTCTTCGAAAGGGAAATTACTTTTGATCAGCCTAATTGATTTTGAACATTAAATATCACAACACACAGAAATCAACATTAAATGAAAGCTAAAAACAAAAACAAAAAACAAATCGTATAGAAAATATCTATTTGTGTCGACTTCCATTTTTCAAAGAATCTAATAGAAAATGAATTTTGCAGTCAGAAAACAAAGACAAGAAAACAAACAAAATTGTGAATTATCAAGGATGTGTAAAATAAAACCAAGGCAGGTCTAATTAGAAATTACTTAATTGGTGTGTCGTAAAGGCATAAAATTTACCACGCAGTCGAATATTTAGACTTGGTCTATTTTCCTGTTGGCATTGTTCCAAAGAATTTCCGGCCAACAACAATTTGGCGCCAAAGGTCGATTAATTAACCCTTTCGCTTTTGTCTTCCTACTTTCTCATTAGACATTCTTTGATTCGATGGACATTACGCCCGGTTATCTCTTCGGTTAGTCGAACGTATTTAAGTAGCCATAAATTTTGGAATGCACACACACACACACACACACACACACACACACACACACACACACACACACACACACAGACACACTGACACAAAAACACGCAAATATATATATGTATATATATATATATATATATATATATATATATATATATATATATATATATATATTACGAAAATTAATGACGAAGTGATAAAGTGCACAACTATATATATATATATAAATATATATAGACAATATTAGTGGTGAATATACACATACATATGCAATTATATATACACATACATATATGTATAAAAATAATTCCAAGAGGATATGATCCAGGTAGAATTCGATGTCCAGGACAGAGTAAAGATATAATAAAAAGACTTAAACACTAATATTCCATGGTTATAATTTATTCCATTGGAATCGTAAGAACGATCCAATTCATCAGACCTACATATATATATATATATATATATATATATATATATATATATATATATATATATATATATATAAATAATATAAATAAATGTTTTAAATTTTCAATATGTATATATATATATATATATATATATATATATATATATATATATATTAAATTTTAAATTATATATATATATATTAAATTTCAATATATATATATATATATTAAATTCTCAGTATATATATATATATATATATATATATATATATATATATTGAAAATTTAAAACTTTAGAAAATCAGTTAAATTCGCTACCTTGGTGTCGACTTTATCACTTGACATCCCAACAATTTATTTTACTTTCTATATATATATATATATATATATATATATATATATATATATATATATATATATATATGAAAGTAATTTTTTCATATATACTACTCGGGTGTCTCATGGAATAGGCCTCACCTCTCGATCTATCTCAAATTAACTTTTGAAAATCATACAGCTGTGAAACTGGTAAAGTTACTCTAAATAAATATTCTTAAACTTCAGTTGCATTTTCAAGTTATTATTCATATATATATATATATATATATATATATATATATATATATTTATATACATACATACATATACATACATACATACATATATATATATATATATATATATATATATATATATATATATATATATATACATATATATATATATATATATATATATTATGATATGGATTAAGTCCGACAATAAATTAATATACGTTATTTCTTGATAGATATAATTTATTTAAGGAATGCTCTATTTATTAAATAAACGGTATTAATATATATATATATATATATATATATATATATATATATATATATATATATATATATATATATATACTATTAATTTCCAGGAGTATTTTTGAAGCAAAAATTGCTGGTTTTTCAGTTGTTTGCTGATAAGGAGGCATTTAAGGCTAGCAGTTTTTTCAGTTAACTCACGTTTACTTCCAAGTTTCGTGGTTACATAGAAGTAATCACCACTCGTCAGAACAGAGCTAACCTGCTGATATCTCCTGATTAAAAATAATGAAAAATACAAAAGAAGCGTTGGATGTCAGCAATTCATCTCTCTTCTGTTGAGTGGTCACATCGATGTAACAACGAAACTTCGAAGTAAACCTATTTCATATTAATTATTTATATATATATATATATATATATATTATTGTTTCGCTAGACGTCCGGTTGCATTAGCTAGGATCGAAACTCGACTGAATTGGCGTCAGTCGGAAAGTCTACCACTAAGCTGTCGGCAGGGATGAAGGTGAATTTTAGCGTATTCCTTTTTAGATTTAGATAAACACACAGTGAAAAATTCTGCCGAAGAGTCTTGGTATATTAGCTTTAACAGTCGCTGTTTCCAAACACACGCTTCATTCCCAGAGAGCTCAACCGAAATTAATTTTTCAGGAGCCAATATTATTGTCATCCACAGATAGACTGTTTCGCTGTATCACAACTCATCAGTGTGGCTAGACGTCCGGTTGCCTCTAGTTAGGATCGAAACCCGACTGAATTGGCGTCAGTTGGAAATTCTACCACTAAGCCGTCGGTGCACGGCAGGGTTGAAGGTGAATTTTAGCGTATTTATTTTTAGATTTAGATAAACACACAGTGACTCAAATATATATATATGAGAGAAAATTCATTTTTCTATATATTTTCGTCTTAGTACATTGCTCTTAAAAAATATTAGAATCTATAGAAACATAACCGTTTTAAATAAAGAATAATAGAGGTATAATTTATTTGTAATAGTTAATATAGTTTGAAATATTTAATAATCTATGGGTCCTCCTTTATTTTGAATAACCTTTTCAACCCTTTTTGGCATTGACTTGATTAAGTTCTGGCAAATCTCATCTCCAAGCATTGATTTCAATTCGCATATGAAATTCACAATCAAATCCTCTCTGTTGCTCAACTGCTTTCTCGAGAGCCTGTACTTTATAATGCTCCATAAGTTTTCTATGGGGTTGGGGTCAGGATATTGGGGCGGCCATGTCATAGCACTCACCTGCTTCTCATCAAAGTATTCCTTCATCAATTTTGATTGTTTATCCTACATAAAAATGAGCTTGGTGGGATCGATTTGCACCCTTTCAGCACAAGGGGGCAGACAAGACTCTAAAATTCTCTTGTACTGCTCGCTCCTGAGGGTCTTTTCAATAGGTTTTAAGAAACCAGTTCCATGAAAAGAAAAGCATCCCCCAGAACATTATACTGAACGGATGCTTGACAGTACTTACTGCTAAATTCAAAGAGCTTTCAAAGCTTCTTCTTCGGATTTTAGATCGCTTATCCTTCGAATTTAGCTGAAATTTCGTTTCATCGAAGAAGAGAATATTTAGTAAAAAAAAATCAGGTGAGTCACTTTTATCGAACAGCACTGTATATATATTCTGGTTTTACAAGACCTGCCAAATCTTGATAAGCCGTAAAAACTATTAATCAATCAATCAATTACTGATTAGCTACCCAGGAATGCCTTCTAGATTTATTTACATTCTCTGGAATATAAATGTATAGAAACTACGGTGACCACCAAGTGAGGGATAAATTTATATGCTCATTGTAATATATAATCGACCCCCCATTTTATACCAACATTATGATTTCATGTTTATCAAATTCTGATTCGATATGAATGCAGTTCTCTTCACTTTTTGCTGGTTATTAAAGCCAGAAATATATTTTAGATATTTTTCTTGCAATAATACGGAATTAGTGATACAAGTGATATTAATTAACCCATAGCTGGAGGGAGAAGAGGTGTATTCTTACCTCTTCCAAGGGTACTTTCGCGTCAGTAAATACAACTAGCTCAACGGGAATTGGAGCTTGGATCTGTGATTAACAGTTCCGAATCATTGTCCATTACGCCAGCAGCGCATCCAAGCTTACAACACCTGGTATTCCCAAGCCGTCACCCATCTTAGTACTGACCAGGCTCGACGTTGCTTAACTTCGATCATTGTACTGGAAATCGGCACCCCAATTAATAATTCTGAGCCTTTATCCATAACATCACCAGCACATCCAAGCTTACAACACCTGGTATTCCCAAGCGGTCACCCGTCTCAGTACTGACCAGGCTCGACGTTGCTTAACTTCGGTCATTGTACTGGAAATCGTCACTCCAATTAATAATTCCGAGCCTTTATCCATAACATCACCAGCACATCCAAGCTTACAACACCTAGTATTCCCAAGCCGTCACCCATCTATTTACTGACCAGAATCGGCGTTGCTTAACTCCGCTGGTCGTACAGGAATCTGTGCTTTCTAGGGGATTCAGGAACTTTATATACATATTTGTTTCCTCCTCCTGATATAATTCCTAAAACCTCAATAACAACAGTTAAGATTGTGATGTCATATTCTACAGATTTTTATGTCGATGTATTTGTATTTAGTTTCTCATCATCATTATTATTATTATTATTATTATTATTATTATTATTATTATTATTATTATTATTATTATTTCCTTTGATATCTGGCGTTTACACATTTCTTTCCGGGTCCCGCCAAGGGACCTAAGGTTAGAAATGGCATCATGACACTTTCCACTGCATAAAAAAAAATAATAATAATAATTACATAGATAAAGCCCTTCGTAAAGTGTGGGCTGTACTTGTCAGAATAATTTTTTGTATCTCTTTGAGGCATGGACTTCCAGGGATCCCTTCAATCAGCCTACTGGAATCTTTTCCAACCAGTCCAAGGGCTCCAACTACAACAGGAATTGTTGATGTTCCCATGTGCCACATTTTTGAGATTTCTATTTCAAGGTCCTTGTATTTTGACAGTTTTTCGAATATCTTCAAAGACACATTGCAGTCTGCAGGGACTGCCATATCAATAAGGAGGCACTTATTTTGTTTGTGGTCTTTAATAACAATGTCTGGGCGGTTGGCTTTGATTGTTTTGTCAGTGTGTATTGTGTAGTCCCATAGAATTGTAACAGGTCCTATCTCCGTAACCGGGTCAGGGTGGTGTTCGTACCAGTTTCTTTCAGTTTCCTTCCCATAGGAGTTGCAAATTTATTATTATTATCATTATTATTATTATTATTATTATTATTTCCTTGGGTTTATGTTGTATACATATTTCCTTCCGGATCCCAACTAGAGACCTAAGGTCAGAAATAGCTTCATCACATTTTCCTCCGATCATTTTTTTTCTAAATAACAAAGATGACACCCGTTTTATATAGATAAAGCTCTTCGTAATGTGTGACCACTACTTGTGAGTACAATTTTTATTTTATTTTTTAAGGCATGGGCTGTCAGTAATCCCTTCAATGAGTCTATCGGAACCTTTTCCAAACAATCCAAGGGCTCCAACTACAATTGGAATTATTGTTGTCCTCGTGTGCCACATTTTTTTAGATTTCCACATCAAGATCTTTATATTTTGATAGGTTTTGAAGACCTTCAAAGATACATTAGAATCTACAGGGACTGTATCAATAAGAAAGCACATTTTGTTCTTGTGGTCTTTGATCATGACGTCTGGGCGAATAACTGCACTTGGGGTCAATACAATTTTTCAGTATGTGTGCTTGGGAATTTCTAGGAAGCAGACATTGGTCCTGTGCAGAAAGAATAGAAGATTATTATTATTATTATTATTATTATTATTATTATTATTATTATTATTATTATTATATTTTGATTTCTGCTACGGTCACAGTAGCTACCCAGTCTGCTTGAAGACCTAAGGCAAGTAGTGACGTGTTATTATGGCCAGTTTTCATTATTTGTTTTTCTCTCATAACGTCACTAGCCTTATATGGACAAAGTTCTTAGTGTGTGTGCTGTACTTATCAAAACGATTTTTTGTATATCTCTGAAGCTGATATTTCCAGGGACTTTTTCAATGTGTTGTTGTGTTCCTTTTTTTTACAATTCCAAGAGCACCTACAAACCTTCTTGTTTTCAATTTCCCCTTTTTTTTCTATTTCTATTTCCAGATCTTTATAATTTTATAATTTATTACAATTATAATTATTGTTATTATTTTATATTGAGTGTACTTTGGTACTATTAGGATGACTTTACCATTTTCTCTGGCATTTTCCCAATCTGTGAATCTCGTTGAGATTAATTGCTGATCATTTCCATTTGATTTGCTCAGCTATTGCAGTCAGCAGATTTGGCCACATGATTTATTTGACATTCATCTTTCAGTTATATTGAGGTCGGCTATATTTGATCTTCAGTGATCAATAACTCGATCTGTTTGAAACTCATAATCACAGACTATGTTTGGTTTGCCTTTTTTGCCTTAACTCTGAATGTTACGTGTTCGTACTGTCTTTCGAGCACGATGTATCAATATTTTTATTATTTATTTATTTTTTGCTCAGGAGTCAGTGCAAGTTACGACAAACTCGGTCATGTTATCTTTTGTACGCTGTCTATACCAGTATTTTCCAACCAGTGATTACATTATTATTATTATTATTATTATTATTATTATTATTATTATTATTATTATTATTATATATCAGCGGTTGTACCAGCGGATTAAGAAGGCTACGCATGATGGACATGCTACAGAAGGCGCCACACGAAATTATAACAGTGTCAGCGGCATCCCGTTGCAGTTTCATAACTGGATTCTGCATCACTCATTCCATATGTGCCGCAGAGGAAGGTTATGATATCAAGTATGTGGGTCACTGGATCGCAAGTTGAAGCCCACCTCGAAAAACTTCACGCCATCATCACCATCTTATACTTTGATTTTCTTTCACCTAAAACCAACTCTTGCAAAGACAAACGGTGATTGGGAATGGGTGACGGGTGCAGGTTTTGGTGAAGTCGGACGCTTCTAGTACCGAACCTGCCGTTGGCAGTGGTTTTAGTCAGGAATGTCATCGTCATAAAAGAAATGATCAGCAAAGAAGAAATTACATTCTTGGATACGCGATAAAAGCCGACGACGATTATTATTATTATTATTATTATTATTATTATTATTATTATTATTATTATTAACCGATATTTAAAAGTTGATTTGAGATTATTCAAATCTAAAAGTATTGCGCTGACGACAACGACCAACCTTCATTGATGAAATATTAACATATCCTCAACACCAAATATTCTCAAACAATCATTTGATTGCTTAACTGCATATCAACATCCTTATGGGTCATTTAATGCCGAAATTTTATTTTCTTGCGAGTTTTGAAGTAATAAAAATGTTATTCTGCTTTCACAATTGAATACATGGTAGATAATACTAAGCTTTTGTGCATATACAACTTTATGTGGACATAATTACTAGAGGGGGTGATATGCGTATTTTATGTTTTAGTTTTGTTGAAGTTATATTTTGGAATACAGTTTGATCTCTTTATAATTTGTCGGACATATATGGATTGATGTTGTGAAAGATTTCTTTCATGTTGGATGTTTGGTTGAATTTGTTTAGCGACATATTAACCTCTATGGGTTATTTAATGCCAAAATCTAAATATTTTGAATACAATTTTATGGCTTCAACTACAGGTGAAATGTAATTTTGGTCATTTTGCTATAAATATTTATTGATGTTAATTTTATCTATGAAAATATAATATTTTCATAGTGTTTTCTTTTTACTTGGAGTTTCACTATTTGCTCATAGCAGGGACCATAACAGTTTTTTTAAACAATGATTTTAAAGCAAGGTTATAGACTTTTGTTGTAATTCTTAAGTCTAACCAGCGCAATTATACAATATTGTTTCATTAAAATCAGTGAGAACGAACTGGTCCCAAGATTTGAAATTTTCATTGCCTGACCTTCCTATTCTCCGTCACAACCAACGTATCATAATTATTTTCGGAATGCAACGCAAGACGTGTGAGGATTTGAATACAAAATGAATGATTAACGAAATACCGCTAACATTTTCATCGCTGTCGCCATCATTTGCTAATGGCGGTTACTAACTGTCGTGTTAAGGGGACTTACGATGGCGCCTTGATCAAGCTAGAAACTAAATGCTACATTTTATCTCACTAATTACCAAACAGCAAAGGCAGTTTAGAAATGAAGGCTAATTGGAAGGGGTCTCCAGTATGTCTTGCTAATTTAGAATTTTTTTCCCTCAGAATAAACTTTGTACGTAGAATACATCCAAGTAGGTATTAACCGTTAAAAAATGGCAGACATATTTAAACTTTTATAAACTCTACTTTTAAATAAAAGAATTCATGCAATAAATATTATTTTCGAAGAATATAAAAAAATTAGTTTTTGTCCGAATGACGAATTATTTATGTCTAATTGACCAGCATGATTATCTTGCTATATTTCGCCAATTTCACCTTTCAGTAACTTTGTTGTAATTTCAAGTCAACTCTTTCTTCAAACTCTGATGGAAAATTGTTCCTGATTCCGTATACCGTTAAAGGGTTGACTAAATAATTTCTGGATGCATGGATATTGTGTGTTCAATCCCTGAGTCTGGTAGTGCTTAAATGACTCCAGACTTGAAGCGGTTAGGATTGTAGTATCCGAGGAAGTAATTACACGGGAGTCTGTTCTACAAAATAACGGTTTGGGAGAAGCTGTCGTGGTGGAATAGGCCGTGGATCAACCCTGTGAACATAGCAAGTTGTAAAGGTCTGAGATGGTGATACTAAAGAATGGGGCTCGTCTGATATGCAGAGAATGGGACTCGTTGCGTTGGGTAGAGATTAGCCTTGCAATGTTGTGTTTATGGGGGAAATAACGATCTTGAAGCTGCGATTAAGAATTGCAAATCAGTTTCAGTCCAAAGAAATTATTTGAAATATGTTTCGGGTTAAATACCTTAAAAAATGAGTTGCTAACCCGTGAACAAATAAGTCAATCAATCAAAAGTCGAAAGAAGTTGAAAAAACATTCCTGGGATTTCCCTTTGGGGTACTTCAAAGAAAATGGATTTATAAATTAGTTCTTACCAGGATTGATTACAGCAACTTGTCTTCCCAAGCGATCAGTCATCTAAAGCAATGCTTCTCAACTTTTTCAGCCCATGGACAATTTTTTTTTCTTCAAAAAATTCAAATGGACCACTCCTACTTTTAGGCTGTTCAATTTTCACACTCAAAATAGTCAATGAAAAGACAAATTAGTTTATTTACACTTTAAAAGTTATTTTACTAAACAAGGATATAAACACAGGATATATGAGAATCAATTCTGATGATACCATTCTGTCTTAGTGCATTCAGGTAGTGACTACCTTGTTCTTGGTGTTTATATATATATATATATATATATATATATATATATATATATATATATATATATATAAGCATTTCACCCCAAGAAAGGCGGGAAGCCACTAGAACGCAAGGGGTTCAGGAGATTTGGAGCGAGAGCAGATAGGAGTGTTAGAGGAAAGGATGTAGAGAAGGATAGTGGATAGATCAAGGCAAGAGGTTACAGAAGATTCGGAGCGAGAGCAGATAGGAGTGAAAGAGGAAAGGATGTAGAGAAGGATAGTGGATAGATCAAGGCAAGGGGCTTACAGAAGATTTGGAGCGAGAGCAGATAGGAGTGAAAAGGGAAAGGATGTGGAGAAGGATAGTGGATAGATCAAGGCAACTGGAGATGTCGATTGACATTACATTTGAATAGTTGGAGATTATAGTTGTCAGGGAAACGGGAATAAGGAAGGGAGTTTCACAGGGGAGAGGTGCGAGACATGAAGCTATTGGAGTAGAAGAGACGTCTACATTTAACAGTTTCAACAGTGAAAGGGTGACGCTTGAATATTCATGGAGTCTGCGAAAGCAGCTCATATATATATATATATATATATATATATATATATATATATATATTTATATATATATATACACACACACACACACATATATATATATATATATATATATATATAGATATATATATATATATATAATAAAAAATAAAATAAATATAGCACTGCAAAATACTGACGTAGTTTTGAAATTTTCAAATATAATGCACATGTGTGTAATCAAACAAAATTTTATATTTTTTAAATCTACAAAGTTTGAATAATTTAGATACATTTTTGTTAAATGGCTACACTTTATTTATGGCTACCAATTCTCTGTGGACCACTAGAAATGCTACATGGACGACCGGTGGTCCACCTCGACCACATTTAGAATCACTGAATAGCAAAGAATAGCAAGTCTCGACGGGGTTTAACTTTGGCGATCGGACCAGAACTGGCGTCTTCAACAATGCCCGGATGGATGTGCAGATGCTATAATTGTCAACGGCACGGAACGAAAAATTGGCGAACTGAGTTCCAATTCCGGCCGAGTTCTTTATATTTCCATATAGACATTTGGCAAAGGTATGAGTCCATCTCTTCTCCCTTAGTCTATGGGTTAAATATTTCATATTCGTGACATTTTTCCGGCTTATAAAACGTCAAACTTAAGCACTTCGACGTGATGTAATGGCTTGTCTTGTTAGACCAGTTACGACTGTGTAGTGAGTTCTATCCACACGGGGTACCCCATATGTTCGGCCTTGAACCACATCTAAACTCCGCTTAGAAAATCACTATGAGCACCCGGACGTGGTGTAAAGGTTAGCAAGTTTGTGCCGCTAGAACTATTATTACTGAATAGTGAGGTCAATCCTCACTGGGTGCACCATATGTTCGGCCTTGTGTCACATCTAATCTACCCTTAGAACAAACGTGCATTTCGACGTGGTATACTGGTTAGCAAGCTTGTCTCGCTAGAACTACTACGACTAAGAGTTCGATTTTACACGTAAATACACTTGGGAAAGGTATAAATCCATCTCTTCTCCTCCCAGCCATGGGCTAAATAGCAAAACAGACTGGGTCCTATAACCTTGGTTGGCAGCCAGAAAGAAACCACAGAAAGAAAGGGCAACCTTATGCCTAGTCAGTCATAAATTGAAAGAGACATAATCGCCTGAGAGTGTATCACGTATAGCATTTAACTGAAAGAATCCGCAGTGATTTAATTGATGAAGCTGTGGAGAAACATGATTGCCCAAGCGTGCATCACGTATAACCCTTAATTGAAAGAGTCCACAGTGATTTAAGTGAGAAAGCTATGGAGAGACATGATCGCCCAAACATGTAAAACTTATAGCACTTTACTGAAAGAATCCACATTGATTTAAGTGAGGAAGCTGTGGAGAGACATGACCCCCAAACATGTATCACGTACAGTACTTAACTGAAATAATCCATAGTGATTTAAGTTAGGAAGCTGTGGAGAGACATGATGGCCCAAACATGTATCACGTATAACACTTAATTGAAAGAGTCCACAGTGATTTAAGTGAGGAAGATATGGAGAGATATGATCGCCCGAGCTCTACAGCTACATTCACGGAAAGCTCTCGGAAGAACTATACTCCCTGGTTCCGCCATGTCAAACCTTCACGGCAAGAACACGCCTTGCCACTTCCATAGTAACAAACCACCCACATCCCCTCTGTATTCCATCAATGAGAAGTAAATTCAACTCTAACAGCTTCTTTTCGCGAACCACTGCCCAGTGGAACCAACTCTCAACTGGATCTTTCCACGACTACTACAATCTTAACCTGTTCACGGGTGGGTTAAACCGCTGTCTTCCTCTCCTATCCGCACAAATTGCTTCCTACACACGAGCTTTGTAAAGAGTAAACCTTACTGTACAAAAATGGTTACAAAAATCTCATATGCATTCCCCGAATAACATCCTGTTTGTATAGAAATATCTGTAATGCAACCGTTTTCTGACGTTAATCATTAAAATGGCTTCAAGCGAATGAATTCTCTAGGTATTGTAAATTAATATATAAGCCCCAAGAGCCACTCCTGGTAGATGGTTACTGAGTATTGTTGAGTGAGGTTGAAGGAAAGATAACGATTAACATTTGACTTGAGGTGAAAATTATAACGATTGGAAAACATCCTGGTGGAATTCTGTTCAACAAGGCAGCAGTTCTTGGGAAGAATCTGTCTGAGCGGGATTTCCTCCTTACTAATGGAATACGAAGGGAATGGGGATACTTATATCCGGCTTCATAATTCCCTGCTACCTACGGTCTTAAAAATTTAATTGCCACATCACTCGCCATCTTGTCTCTTCCTGATACTGTTTCTTTTATTGTCCTTTCCCTTTACTGACGTCTTCTCATTCCGTTTCACTCTCAGTAACCCCTTGCGTTTTAGTGGCATTATCGCCATCTTCTGTCTTCCTATAATTGTTCATTTATTGTCCTTTCTCCTCCCTAATGCCTTCTCATTCTCTTTCACTCCCAGTAACCGCTTGCGTATTATTGGTATTATCACCATCTTCCCTCTTCCTGAAACCTGTTCTTTTATTGTCCTTTCTCCTCACTTAAGTCTTCTCATTCTCTTTCATATCCAGTAACCCCTTGAGTCTTAGTGGCATTATCACCATCTTCTGTCTTCCTGAAACCTGTTCTTTTATTGTCCTTTCTCCTCACTAAAGTGTTCTCATATTCTTTCACTCCCAGTCACCCCTCGAGTCTTAGTGGAATTATCGCCATCTTCTGTCTTCCTGAAACCTGTTCTTTTATTGTCCTTTCTGTCACTTCCTGAAACCTGTTCTTTTATTGTCATTTCTCCTCCCTAAAGTCTTCTCATTTTCTTTCAATCCCAATATCCCCTTGCATCTTTGTGGCATTATCACCATCTTCTGTCTTTCTGAAACCTGTTCTTTTATTGTCCTTTCTACTCACTAAAGCCTTCTCAATCCCATTCACTCACAGTAACCATTTGCGTCTTAGTGGCCTTATCGCCATCTTCTGTCTTCCTGAAACCTGTTCTTTTATTGTCCTTTCTACTCACTAAAGTCTTCTCAATCCCATTCACTCTTAGTAACCCCTGTTATCTTAGTGTCATTATTGTTCTCCTTTTGGTGAAATAATTAAAAGAAATAAGAGACATTTAACATTAATATGATGAGGAAAGAAAGCTTGGAGCATTAGACACTCACAGGACATATTGAACACAAGAAAAATAGAAAGAAACAGGGAGCCACTTACCTAAGGGGCTTTTGTAAAAGGAAATCATGAATAACGTATATTTAAGTACATACAATTAAAAAGGGGTCTAACATATATATATATATATATATATATATATATATATATATATATATATATATATATATATATATATATATAGTGCAGGTAATAAATCCGTTGGATCCTAGTGGATCCTAGTAATATAAAATATTAAACTGATCCATAAAAACAGCTCAATGTATTTATTATAACACATCATATAAATAACGCAACAAAATCCCAATTTTACCTCATATGAAGGGATATAGATCTATTTCAACCAACCCAACGAGAAGTACGTTAGTCTTATTCAACCTCGGTGTATAGTCTGTGTTTGTGTCCGAATTAGAAATTTAAAATTTAACTTTTTAATATATATATATATATATATATATATATATATATATATATATATATATATATATAAACATAAGGGAAATTGATTCCTTTTAATGATATGTGGAAATATCCACTCCTTGCCTGATGAAGGTCGTGAGAAAAGAAAGACGTGTAGCAAAAATATGAGTATAGTATATATTTAAAAAATCACTTTATAACCAAAAATGTTTGCGGTTTCTTTCTTCTTTTTAAATTACATATATATATATATATATATATATATATATATATATATATATATATAGATAGATAGATAGATAGATAGATAGATAGATAGATAGATATGGACAGAATGAGATAGATAGATAGATAGACATGAACAGAATGCGATAGATAGATAGATATGAAAAACTCTAACAGACAGACAGACAGACAGACAGACAGATAGATAGATAGATAGATAGATAGATAGATAGATAGATAGATAGATTAAGACAATTAGAGAATGAACAGACTGTGATAGATAGATTGATAGATAGATAGGTAGATAGATAGATAGATAGATTTGAAAAAACTCTAACAGACAGACAGAGAGATAGATAGATAGATAGATAGATAGATTAAGACAATTAGATAATGAACAGACTGTGATAGATAGATTGATAGATAGATAGATAGATAGATAGATAGATAGATATGAAAAAACTCTAACAGACATATATATATATATATATATATATATATATATATATATATATATATATATATATATATATATATATATATATAGATAGATAGATAGATAGATAGACAGTGTTTCCTTATTCGTCGTCTTTTCTAATCTTTCCCTATTCCTATAAATTCGCCATTTCTCCATCAATTTACTTATAATCTTTTTTTTCTTTTTCCTTCCCTATTACACTACCCTATCTTTCAGCTTCACTCTTTTTTTCTTTCTCTTCCCTTTTCCTTCTGTTGCTCTTCTTGCATATATTCTATTGTTATGACCACTCGCGTGTTTCTTTTCTTTTTTCTTTTTTCTTTTTTATTTCACTGCTGTAGGCATTTCACTACGGCCCCTTCCATTTTTGTCTGAAAAAGTCCATTCTTCTTAGCTATTCTTTCCAATCGCTTTCCTACTGCCGCATCCCGCCCCACACCTCTCTGCCCCAGCTTCCACTAAGACGATCACGCTCAAAGCTGCCCCTTACTCCTGACACAGCCTAATTACGATAATGATTTACAATCATTAATTACCCGTCCAATGAATATTCATAAGTGCCCAGCTTCCATAAAAAGTGTCCCGTTGCCTAGCGAGATCCTTTAAGGTGATTCGTGCATTCTGGCAAAGGTCTAATGAGACCAATGACAAAATTTAGGGGTCACGGGTGAGAGGGGATCCGTTCTGATTTGTGAACCTTTCCATTATTTTGGGAGAGGATCTCTTTTCTTTTTTTCCTCCCCTCTTTTTTTGAGGGGTTCGGGTGGTTATTTTCTATCATCTCTTCTCTTAAGTTTCCCCCTCTGCTTAATTATATTCATGCTCGACTTTTCTTCTCTCTCTTTGTTTTATATTCGAAACTTGCCACACTCATGCGTTCGCTCTATGTTTGATTCCTGTCTCTTTATAATCTCCTTATTTAGATCTATTTTAAAGATCCCTTTTTTTTTTTTCATTTATCCTAACGTCTTTTTGTTACTCCTATTTTATTCTGTTTCTTTCCGTTTCTCTTTCTTTGTTTGTTTCTCTCTTGACGCCATTTTATTTCTCTAGGCCCGTCTTTAATTTCATGATCTTAATATAACCCTTCGGATATTTTTCTCTATTTCGCCCTTTTGCTTCATCTAATTTCTTTCTTTTTCCTTTTTTCTTTTTTCTTTTTTCTTTTTCTTTTATTTATAGCCTCATATATTTAACCCATTTATTTTGTATCCATCTTCTTTTTTCTTTTCAATATTACTTCGTAATTTTCGTTTATTCCTCTCTTAGTTTCTGTCTGTTTCTGCTAATGTTTTCTTCTTTTTTCCCGCCTTTTCAATCCGCGTTTTTCTAGCCTCTTTTTTTTTTTTTTTTTTTTTTCACATCGTTTTCTTCACGCCACTTCCGGGCTTCGTTTTTCCTACTCTTTCATCAGCCTCTTTCTTCCACCATTTTTTTTCACTCTCTTTTTCTACTATGTATTCTCGCCTTTTCCAATCTGAATTTTTTTTTCTTTTTTTTTCACGCCTTTTTCTCGATTTTTTTTTGCTTCTTTTTTCTTGTCGCCTTTTTCCAGTTTCTTTTTTTTCTTTTTCACTTTTTTTCTCACTTTTTCCAGCCAGTTGTTCTGTTCTATTTTCCCACCTTTTCCCAATTTCTTTCTTCGACTTTCTTCACGCCTTTTTTTTTTTCAGCCTCTTTTGTCTTCTCTTTCTTCCCGCTCTTTTTCAGCCTCCTTTCCATTTCTCTTCTAATTTCTTTCTTTTGAACGAAAAAGAGGAGCATAGCAAATTATAAGCCGTTGAGTTGCTGGCAGGTTTTTGAGCTGAGAAACAGCGGGAAGTTGGGTCTGTTTATTAGTGATGAGGGATCTGGTGGAAGTTGGACGGAGGTCCGTTAAGGGCATGATTTGTGGTAACCCCTTGCAGAGAATAAGTCGTCTGTACGGGTTGGGGTTGGACATTTTGTGGGTGTGGTTAAGTAAAAGGGACAAATAGAATGGTTTTATTACTGAGGGATGCAATTGGGATGCAAGGAAGGTTCTTTGAAAAAGCAAAATGGAAGATGTATAAAGGATTATCATCTGTTATTAGTTAAGGCAGAAAAAGGCGATATAAAGGGGAAAACGCAATTAAAAAATAAGAGATATATTTGGAGATTTATGAACACATTTCAACGTCGTAATTCGGGTTTACTTGTAGATTTTAATGTCAAATTATCCCCAGTTTGTCGCATTAAAACAGTCATATGTTGACATTAGTTTAATGCAGCGTTGGAAGCTGTCAGTGGATTCTGTTTTCATGTATATCATGATTTTATTCCTGCTAGATATATTTTTATCACTTCACCCTAAGCAAAGGGATAAAGCCACTAAGACGGAAGGGGTTACTGAGTGTGTGAGAATACGAGAAAAAACATATGAAAGAGAACAATTAATAGGACAGGAGTTAAGAAGATAGATGATAACGATTGATATTGCATTTAAAGTTGACTGGGAAGCAAGAACCCGGAAGAAATTTCCACAAGTGAAAACTGCAAGAGAAGAAACTGTTAGCATAGAACTTACGGTTACATCTTGCCAATTCAACTGTAAAATGATGAGACCTTGCCACCAATCTAGTACCGCGCTTAAATTCGTAAAGTCTATGTACCATAGTGGAAAGTAATATTTATTTTGAATAATACAAAAATGTAGCACAAGGTCAAATGGTAGGGGGTAAGGGAAGGCTGGTCTTCAATCGGTCTTATCTAAAACTTAGATATCCTCGATTACTGACCCAATATATCACAGTAATCCTTACACCAAACTACACATGCTTACTTACCATTCTTAAGACAGCCACCCTAATACCTCAAGTCTCTATGCAGTCCTAACTAGGTCCCATATATACAATTTATCTGTGGTGGATTTGGAAATAAATATAACCAAGTTTAAGAATGAAATCCCAATGATAAATGAAAATTCACCAGAAAAATTACAAATGAATCTATTTATTGAAAAGGTACAGTATAGCTACATTATGGTGAAAAGAAAGTAACTGTAGGCGAGATACCAGGTCGGGTCCAATAACATTGCAGATTATTCTTTGGATTTTATCAAGAATCTTGGAGGTGGGAAAGTAACTGATGGCGAGATGCCAGGTCAGGGCCAATAACATTGCACATTCTTCTTTGAATTTTATCAAGAATCTTGGAGGTGGGAAAGTAACTGAATGCGAGATACCAGGTCAGGGCCAATAACACTGCAGATTCTTTTTTGAATTTTGTCAAGAATCTCGGAGGTGGGAACGTAACTGAAGGTGAGATGCCAGGTCAGGTCAAATAACATTGCAGATTCTTATTTGGATTTTATCAAGAATCTCTAAATCTATAGCAGGAGCACCAGTCCAGATGTGGCAGCAATATTCAAAGCATGGATGAATGATACACTTACAGATATGTAGGATAGATTCAAAGGAGAAAAAATTGTCTAGCACGACACAGTGAACCAAGTGTCTTAGAAGCACACCTAACAAGGAATTCAATATAATCTTCCCACTTCATATCAATCAAGAATGATAGTCCGAGAAGGCGCCACGAGTCAATGTCATGGGGATTCGCATTAGCCTTGCTAATTGGAGACAGACAGGAGTCTTTCATGTAATTAGCAGTGAGACGTTGCCTTTTGAAGGCGTTATAATTAAGCCATTGCTTGCCCCAGTTAACAAACTGTAAGTCATCTTTTAGCTTTACTATCGAGACAGGAGTAAATGGTTGTGTCATCAGCACAGATATCAAGTTTAGACGCCATCACGAATGTCATTGATGCAAAATATTAATTGTAACACAAAAGAAACTTTTAACATAGAACTTATCGTTACATTTGGCCAATTCAAATTTGAAATGATGTAACCTTGCCCCCAATCTACGCTTAGATTTATAAAGTCTAGGTACCATAACGAAGAGTTCATTCGAACAATTACGATGAAATTATTTATAGAAAAGGCACAGGGAGGCAACTTTATGGCGGTGGGAAAGTGAATGAAGGCGAGATATCAATTTAGGACCAGTAATATTACTGATTCTTCTTTGGATTTTATCAATAATCTCTAAATATATAGCAGTCGCACTGAACCATATGTTGCAGAAATATTTAAAGCATAGACGAATTGTAAACTTATGAGATGAGATCGATTCATACCAATCCTAACCCAGGGTGGTAGCACCTCTAAGGGTTTCATCTATGGGCAAATAGTGAACCGCCAAACAAAAATAAAACACTATAAAAGTATAAAAATACATTTTTAAACAAACAAAAAAATTAACAGCAATACATATTTATAGTAAAATGTTCAACAATACATTTTTTAAGACAAAATAACCAGCCATACATTTATCTGTAGTTGAAGACATACAATTGTTTTCAAAATATTTAGATTTCAGTTTTAATTAACCAATAGAGATTTTGATATGTCGCTAAAAAAATTTAAAAAATCAAAACTTTTGCACAATCTATAAATATAGGAAAACATTCTTCTGCATTTGCTAGACACCCTATCATTTTTAAATTTACGTTAATACGACTGAAGATAATATAATTATATTAATTTATGTTATTTTTTTAGAAATATATTAGAAATTATTTTGAAGGACATGGTATGTATTTGGAGCCAGGAAAAATATAATGTACCATAATAAAAAAAAAGGGATGTAATCGTCAAATGCTCAAAACGAGCGAACCAATTTTGAATTTCAGTCGAAATTGTTACCTTCCAATTCGCGTAAATAACCTCGGGAAAGGTATGAATTAATCATCCCCCCCGCTATCTTTCGGTTAAATGCTTGATATTTGTAATGTTGTTCGCCTGAAAACGTCATCAATATTTTTGGCCAACCGATATCATTGTGACGAAGAGTCATCAGAAAATTAAAATAGCAATACCTATTTGGCACTATTGTCACAGAACAAATGCTTGGTGAACCGTGTCACGTCTTTTTTGGTCATTTCTGGAAAACCCGTCGATGTGCCAGCCCATGTATTTTTTCGGCAAACTTTTTTATATCTTTTTTCCAGATCTGAAATTTGTGTTCTTTTATTATGCTTCCATCGACATTAAGCAGGGTACCAGTACCACTGGCAATTTGCTCGCCGAAGAAACGTCATCTCTTCTTTTTCTTCGCCAAACAAACACGACAATATTGTGACGACAATTGCAAATTCTACCCTCTCTAGAATCCCGTCACGATCTTTACGTTAGTTTTAAACGAAGTGAGAATTTCTCTCATATGAAGGAGAAAATTAGGATCAAACATTTTATTGTTTATTTCCGTCCTGCAGATATTGTTAAGAATAATTTCGGAGCATTCCTTTTGGAAGATGGTGTAATGTTTAGAAGCTTTAGCTTGATACATTTGATAAAATCTACCGTTTTGGACTTATCAACAGTGAAAGTTCGGATTAATTCGCGTCGCGGGCAGCCATTACTGGCGTTGTTTGTATAATTTCGCTACAGAATAGCTATCAGTGTATGTATCATTGCGCAAATTGAGCGTGTGTACGTAAATAGTTCTCGTGTGCAGTAATTGAGACAAATTTAGACAAGAAAGATCAGTTCTGAGCTTAGGTTTCCGTAGTGTTCTGCAGTGAATGTATGCAAACAACGCCAGTAATGGCTGTCGGCAACGCCGCGATTGAATCCCAAATTTCACTGTTGGTAAAACTCCAAAGCGGCAGATTTTATCAAACCAGATTCGAATGGAGGATGTACAATGACACACAAATGTAAGGATTCTGGAAAAGTTTAATGCGAACTGAGGGCGGGTGTTACACTGCAAATAAACCAAAATTCTTTGTTCACTCCTACCTACCGTGGCCAGGTATTGGACTCACAGCTCTTTGGGTCAAGTCACTTTTGGATTTTTTCCAACAACACTGTTATCCACCGCGCCATGTGTCGTTATGTAGCAAAGAGATAACATTTCGGGCTAACAGAATTTTTCAGTATGTGTGCGCTTGGAAATTTCTAGTTAGCAAGCATTTGGTCCTTTGCAACCAGAATAAAAACCTTCGGTTGCAGCTTTTAACCCTGCATTACGTAACCACAGTTTTTAGATACGCGGGGGGGGGGTGATGATGATGATGATGATGATGATGATGATGATGATGATGATGATGATATTGTTGTTGTTGTCATCATCATCATCATCATCATAATTTTACTAAGTTTCTTTAGCACAAGTCTATTGTATTGTCATGGAACTTGCAAAGCGCTTATTCAATCATTAAATTACTCATTTATAATAATTAAATAATTCAAAATTTAAACCGTAAAAGATTCCCAGGTACTGCTATTTTTTTTATGAGTTACTGCAAATGTTTTATTTATATCTGTGCATGACTTGTGGGCACGTAGCCGAAGACTGGTTCGAATGTTTGTTGTCCGACCATGAGGCCCAGGTGCCAATCTGACAATGGTCAATTTAGCAAGAAGGTTACCACTTGACATTATCAGCCATGTGAGGCAATCCCAGCGTGCGGCTTCTTTGAAAAATGAAAACTATACATCACGTTTTGAGCTAGGTCCTCAGACGGGAATTAGACAGACTGAATTCTTTCTCGATTGTCGTGCAAGCACGAAGTCACAAGTCATCGTGGATGAAGGTTGTTCAAACTGATGATCACGACAGACGATGCGCTCCCTTCTAAGGAGTCCGCTCAGCATCGTTGCAGTAGAAAATACAGGTGGATTCTCTGGGAGCTGGACGAATACAAAATCTCTGAGCAGGTGTCTGCAACAGAGATGCGAGCCATTGTGATTTGTGGTAATATACAGGGTGAGGTAAAATGATTTCACGCATTTGTAGGTTTAATATTAGGTTGGTGCAAAAATAATGTCGTATTTTGACCTTCAACTTCATGTGAGAAAACGACATTATTTTTGCACCAACCTAATAAAAGCGAAACAGAGTAAACGAACGAAGTTTTTTAGTTTGTATTATCTATTAATTTTATATAATAGGTTAGTGTTATTTTTTTAAAGTTTGGAAACGTAAAGTCATTCTTTTCTAAGACAAATTTTCTAGAGGACTCATATTTTCAGGAAATTCTAGACAGTACTTATTTAACTAAAATTATTAGCAACTTTTGGACATTAAAGATTATTTTTTTTATCTTAAACAGATTACGTTTATTAGAACTTTAAAATATGGTAGGAGTTTTTGGTACACTAATCATTTTTTTGTTGGTAAGCTGTCGATAAGCGTATGATGTTCTTTCATTTTAATAAGATTTTCCATGTCAGTTTCAATATTTGACACACTAAAGTGATGACCAACATTCATACAGGAGGTCAGTCACTTCGGCCATAGAGTGTCCGATTTGCGACGGACCTTCTGTCCAGTGTGGCGTAGGGATTAGATCCTAATTCAAAATTCATGGTTTTAATTTAAATGTTCAAATTCTGAAACTTGGCTATTATTTGACGGATCTCCAGGGATCAGTGAACCACTCGCTTGAAACACACGGTATAAACTATGGGGGGTGTATGGAATAGACAGAAAGAGAGATAGAGATAGAGAGAGAGAGAGAAAGAGAGAAAAGGAGAGAAAGGAGAAGAATTAAACAAAAGGACTATAATTATAAAATCGCCAAATACAAACAATGCCTGACTTTATAAAAAGAAATAGCTCCTTTGTCCGTCCATCGGGCTGAGATCAGTGTGAATATTATGTTCTTCATCTCTCTGTCCTCTACTGGTCTTCAAATAGTTCACGGAAAGCTATTTTTCATTAATGTTCATCCAACTCAAGGGCGTGAAAGGAGGGAGTATGAGGAAGGCATATTTTGAAGATATATAGAATAGATAATGTTTGGTAATGATTTGCTGCCGCTGCGTTTCTTGAAATAAACGCGAGGATGTATGTATAATAAAAACTGTACATTTTGAAAAGGACGAGACCAGTTTTAAGCTCTTACTCCAAAATTCAACGCAGTGTTGACTACCAATCACATTGGAACAATTAAACTTATTTTATCGTCTATTAATTCTTAATTTTCTATTCAAAATAATTTTTATGAAAAAAAATTTCACTTTTAATATAATATTGTAAAACATATATCTACTGATATTGTAAAATAATTTATTTTCATACTTCTAATCAGGATATATTTGGATCAAAATATTTCTTTGTATAGGGTGACCCCAAAAAACGGGAATTTTTGAAGTGCGTTTTGCCAAACATGAGCAAGTGGCAACACTGCGAGACAGTGACCTTGAGCAAGTAAACATTTCTCCATTTTAGTAACGAGAATGAAATTCACAATATCCCAGCTGAGATGTTGCATCAGTAAATAGGGGTCTCAACAGCAGATTTCAAGAATGCATTCGTACAGGAGGACACCATCTACAGGACGTAATTTTTAAAAAATGAAAATTCCATCATTGTTTATTTAAATGGCATGATTTAAGGTTTCAATTACTATGAATTAAATATTTTTCTTCCATCACTCTTGGTTTTAGTGGATTGTTAAAAAGTTCCCGTTTTTTTGGGGTCACCCTATATTTATTCGTTTCTGGACAGGGAAAAGTTTTCTTAATTATAAACTAATACTTAATAAAAAATACACTTATATTTAAAAAAACAAAAAAAACAACGCCTGTTTTCAGTTATGACACCAAATTTTAACGCAATGTGATAAATATTAAATCAAAGGTTTGTGTAACTAATAAAATTTATAATATTGTTTACTTGTCATTTTTATCATGAACAGCTTTTAAAATAAACCCAATGAGCTTATTGATGTTCTAGTTTGATAATATTTAATATTTCTAGAACTAATAATAGCCTCAAATTAATAAGGTTGACAATGATTCATTTAATAATATATTCAAGCAAATAATGTTACGACGATTATTACTAGAGGAAATAAACTAATGGAAATTAGACAAAAGAAATGTTATTTATATGTAATAATGTTTGGTAATGATATATTTAGTAGTAAAATTCAATATCACAAGAAATGATACAACTAGTGGAAATTTAGATTTAAGGATTAAAAAATAATAATAATAATGGTTGACACTGATCCATTTTATAATAACATTCAAGATAATATTAAAACAACTCATATTACTCGTGGAAATAAAGTAAGTGAATTAAGATTTCAATATACGAGCCGAAAATTAAAAATGGCTGATCAAATAGAATAAATTCAAAGTAATATTCTTACTAACACTGCAAGATGAACATCAAGTGAAATTACGATGAAAAAAACAAACAAACGGTACAGCGGTCTTCATGTTGTGAAAATAACAAAATAAATAAATAAATAAATAAAAAATGAAGGCGATAGTAAGAATGTAAATAAAAGTTTGTGGCAATACAATCTTCATTTTTGATCATAAGATTTTTTTTAATCATTCTACGTCAAGAAAGGTAATAAAGACGGTAAGTCGCAAAGGAGTTAGTGAGTGTAAGAGAATTTGAGAAGAAAAAAACACTATAAAAGAGGGAGAAGAGTAATTAAGAAGACAGAAGATAGCGATTTAGATCAGATTAAGATCTTTGAAGATCCAAGTTGACTGGGAAGCAAGAAGCCGGAAGAGAATTCCACAAGCAAGAAGTGCGAGAGCAAAACGAAATTGTTACTTAAGAACTTAAGAATAAACTTAAGAAATATCTAATTCAACAAGGTTTTTTTTTTTTTTCGCCTACTGTTTTTGTTTTGGATGCTAAATAAAACAATTACCTTATTCTTAAAATATAGATACACAGTTTTTGTAAATCTCTCGACCGATTTATTGAAAAAACAAGAAAAATATCTACTAGATTGCTTTTAGTTTTAGCTCAAACTATTTAATGTCTTCATCTTTTTTTTTTCTGAGATTTCTCCAAAACACCTCTAAACCCCGATTCATTATACTCCCAACTGCAACCTACCAACCAGTTACCGATCCTGAGACCACACCGGGGGGGGGGGATTCTATAATCTATTTCTCCATTACGCGACTATTTCTCAAGGCAAGGTGCCGGAGACTTTCATAATAAAAAAAAGTTATGGTGGTGTGGGAGGTCAATTTCCTCTCAATTCAACGCCCGCTGCTTTCTCCAGACGTCTGTCATTCAGTTTCACCGATCCTGGCCACAAAGGTTTCTTGTTCCTTCTTGTGGACAAGGGTAACAAAGGTGAAGGAGAGAAAAAAAGAGGAGGAAGTCGATAACTGTGGTCAGCATAGATGTGGTGGTCACGCCTGGCTGCCGCTGGTCATCAATCAACGTTGCCGAGATATTAGGGGACAGCTTGTTCTGACGTCCCGTATTTATTGGTCAATGTTCAGATTTATGGCGCGTCCGCACCGCTGACGTCTGACATTGTTTTTGCACATGCGCAGTTCTTTTCATCCTGTTTCCTTTATTTTTCTCTTTTCTTTTTATTGCTTTTTCCTTATTTCTTTCTTTTTGTATTATTTTTATATTTTATTTTTCGCTTATTTTTTTTATTCTCTCTTTCCTTTTCCTTAATTTCTTTTCTTACGAATGTTACGTTATTTTATTGTTTGTTTTTTTTGTCTTATTACTTTATATTTTAAAACGCTTCACAAGAAAGAATGCACGATTGTCAGCAAAAAGAGGAACCCAACATACGAAAAACAATTTGGAGATGCCAAAATCAAGCAAATATAATATTTTAAATATCTAGGAAGTGTTTTTAACAGCGGAGAGAAAAATGCGACACTGAAATCCTAAGTTGCATTGGGATAGCGAAAGACGCCTTCGAAAAGCTAAACAAAGTATTAAGAAACAGAAAAATCTCGTTAGAAAGAAAGAAAAAAAGTAACTGTTATTTAATTTCGGGTTTCATTTTTTTTTTCTGTGAATCCTGGAAAATCTCATCACAGATGAAGAAGGCAACAAAAAAGAAGGCTGATGAGCGTAGTATAGGAGCAACGACGATGTTTTAGAGAAAATAAAAACAAAAAGGACATTGTCACTTAATATAAGAAAAAGATCGTTGACATTTCTAAAGCATAGAATGAGAAAAGTCGGCTCAGAAAATACGACATTCCCAGGACATAGATATTAAAGACAAGAAGGACAGAGTAGAGCAGCGAATAACCACCATAATTAGCAGGCAGTTGGCAGGACAGGGATTAGGAGAGAGAACGAAAACGCCAAATTTACAAAGGCCTACAAGAGACAGGAAATTGAGAAGAGTCACAATAGTCCAAGACCTGAAAGAACACGGCAAATGGAAAAAGAATGATTATACAAATCTCGATTTTCTCACACTTTTCTTCTTTCCTTTTCATTTGCATCTACCCTCAACAACATATCTGGAAATATTTTTTTAAATCATTTAACCCCAAGCAAGGCGATAAAACCACTAAGCCACAAGAGATTACTGAGTGATATAGAATACGAGAAAAATAAATGAAAAACTCTATTAAGCAGAGAGGAGAATAAAAGAACAAGAATTAAGAAGATAGAAGATAACGACTGGCATTGCTTTTAAATTTCCCTCCAAGCAAGGTACTAAAGCCGCTAAGACGCAAAGGGGTTACCGAGTGTTAGAAAATATGAGAAAAACTACTATTAAGGACAGAGGACAATAAACGAACATTAATTAAGAAGACATAAGATAAAGATGGACATTGCATTTAAATTTCCTCCCAAGCAAGGCGCTAAAGCCACTAAGACGTAAAGGAGTTACTGAGTGTTAGAGAATACGAGAAAAACTACTATTAAGGAGAGAGACCAATAAAAGAACAATAATTAAAAAGACAGAATATAACGACAGGCATTTCATTTAAAATTCCATCGAAGCAAGGCACTAAAGCCGCTAAGACGCAAAGGGGTTACCGAGTGCAAGAGAATATGAGAAAAACTACTATTAAGGAGAGAGGACAATAAACGAACAATAATTAAGAAGACAGAAGATAACGATAGACATTGCATTTAAACTTCCTCCCAAGCATGGCCCTAAAGCCACTGTGGGGTGAAGGGGTTACTGAGTGTTAGAGAATACGAGAAAAACTACTATTAAAGAGAGAGGACAATAAATGACAATAATTAAAAAGACAGAATATAACGATGGGCATTGCATTTAAAGTTTTTACAGATCTATATTGATCACTGTTGAATGGGAAGCCAGAAGAGTGTTCTACAAGCGAGGAGTGCCAGAGAAGAAACTGTTAGCATAGAACTTACGGTTACATCTATGCATTTCAACTAAAATAATGAAACATTGGCGCCAATCTAGTACCGAGTTTAAATTCATAGACTCAACATACCATAGTAGAAAGTTCGTCACAGCATGGAAGTATTAATAGAAAAGACAGAGAGAAGATACGTTACGGCAGGGGGAAAGAGTCTGGAGCGGAGATCCCAGGTGAGGTCCTATGAGTATGAGATTCATAATGTTGCTTTCTTCATTTGCATCTCACCAATTCCATCGCAGATGTATAATTCTGTTCTCTCACTCTCAGCCTCTGATATTTACCTACATTCGGAATTCCAGTTCCGAAACAACATATCCGTTTTGGTTTACTTACATATGATATGTAGAATAGAAAGTGATTTGTGGAACTTGTTCAATATCGAAGAGATGCCAAAGACACAGAAATGGAAGCGAGGAATTGACGGGACATTAAAGACATTCAGATCTCTCTCTCTCTCTCTCTCTCTCTCTCCCTCTCTCTCTCTCTCTCTCTCTATATATATATATATATATATATATATATATATATATATATGATTGTTTCCATCTATCTATCTATCTATCTATCAGTGTCTGCTGATATTTATCTCATTCTGTTTTTTTCTTTCTCTTAATATCTATCTATCTATCTATCTATCTATCTATCTCTCTCTCTCTCT
>OZ038511.1:80730777-80755777 GCA_964036315.1 Acanthosepion esculentum | reverse complement strand
GTACTTGTACATACACGCAGATGCACACAAATCTAAGACATTATTTACATTATTCGCACTATTGTCCGCATCTTTGTCGCCATATTTGTACGCCGTGGTTGAAATGTCGAACTGAACCCTTTAATTCGCTCACTGGGGTAGACTGTTCTAGTTCCAGGTGCTATGTTTAATGGATGTCAGTTATCAGTTATCTCCTGTTAATTTTTCCCTCTGAAATTTCTCCACTGCCTTAACCGGTTATTGAACTCATACATTTTGTGTACTGTTACTGGATCTAACCAACGCCTTTATCGACTGTGCCATTTTACAAATTGTATATGGACAAGATTCATGGCACACGAACATTATTATTAAATCATTGTGCCATTAAATAAGACTTTCATTTACTTCATAGGGAAATTATACTGAACAATTTTGCTATATATATTTAGACGATCTTTAAAACTGAATGCTCTAAATTTGGGTGCTGTACTGAATTTGAAAGTTGGGTTTTGACATGATAAATAATGACACCAAATATTTTTATCCAAATCGTTACCATATTTTTTAGGAAACTCGTTTAAAGATTAGATATAGGTTCAAAATCGTAGCGTTGGAATTTCATTCCGGTGATCAGTGAAAGCCTTAGAGCACAGCCTTATAAAATTTATAATTTACTGAAATTTTACAAATTGTATATAGATAAGATGCATGACACACGAACATTATGATTAAATCATTGTGCCATTAAATAAGACCTTCCTTTACTTCATAGGGAAATTATACTGAACAATTTAGCTATATTATGATGTAATATGTTATACAATGCTGTAGTTTTATCGTGTTTATTAATAGACAACGCAAATTTAAAACGTTTTGTCTTATAATTTATCCCCAGCAGTTTTATGGAGTTATATATACGTTTATCTATTTTTTGTTTTCATTAATTATGATCTATCAAATGATTTCAAAAATCTTATTCATTGGGTAGACTTTTCTCTAATCTTTTAAAATTTCTTTACAGTTCTTACTTATCGAATACAATTAAAAAATAGTGTGTCTTGCTTGTGGTAATACATAATTAGAATACCAGTTTAAATATATTTTCCATCCAATGTATCGAATACAAAAGGTATTCAATTTATTAGGATTTATTCTTGCAATAGTAAAAATTTGAAGCTAGTTTGAAATAAAAAAACTGCGGAAGTTAGGTATTTCTATACATTCTTTCAGACGATATTTCAAATTAAATGCTCAAAAATTGGTAAAAGCTACGAATCTAATTTTTGGTGTCAGTACTTATGACATCAAACCCCGAACTTTGACATCCAGTGCAAAATTGATTTTCTAAAGAAAGGAAAAAATCTACCTGCCCTAATGCACATCTTACACACGCACATACTTACTCAAAGCAGACACTGCCCCTCGGTGCATCTGTTGTGATAAATTGCTTACTATTAAGTACCTCCTAATAAACTGCAAAGAACATTATTACTAAATCGTTGTGCCATTAAATAAGTCCTTCATTTATTTCAATGGGAAATTATACTAAAAATATAGCTATATTATGATGTGTTATACAATGCTGTAGTTTTAGTGTGATTATTAATAAACAAGGCAAATTTAAAACGTTTTGTCTCATAATTTATCCCCAGCAGTATTATGGTGTTATATATACGTACCCATCCATATTATTACATAATGCATTATATGAAAATAGTACCCATCCATATTATTACATAATGTATTATATGAAAATAGTACCCATCCATATTATTACATAATGTATTATATGAAAATAGTACCCATCCATATTATTACATAATGCATTATATTAAAATAGTACCCATCCATATTATTACATAATGCATTATATGAAAATAGTACCATCCATATTATTAAATAATGCATTATATGAAAATAGTACCCATCCATATTATTACATAATGCATTATATGAACATAGTACCCATCCATATTATTTCATAATGCATTATATGAAAATAGTACCCATCCATATTATTACATAATGCATTATATGAAAATAGTACCCATCCATATTATTACATAATGCATTATATGAAAATAGTACCCATCCATATTATTACATAATGTATTATATGAAACTAGTACCCATCCATATTATTACATAATGTATTATATGAAAATAGTACCCATCCATATTATTACATAATGTATTATATGAAAATAGTACCCATCCATATTATTACATAATGTATTATATGAAAATAGTACCCATCCATATTATTACATAATGTATTATATGAAAATAGTACACATCCATATTATTACATAATGTATTATATGAAAATAGTACCCATCCATATTATTACATAATGCATTATATGAAAATAGTACCCATCCATATTATTACATAATGCATTATATGAAAATAGTACCCATCCATATCTGTATTAGTCTAAAAAAATCAAGTGTATACACACAATACAAAGAAAGTTATAACAGTTTGAAAACAGTAGGTGCACCTTTTTTTTACTGTCTCAAAAATAAAAACGCAGTGACAGGGTAAACAATTTTTATTTTATAATCGAAATCACCCTCAAGCAAGGCACTAAAGCCACTAAGAGACAAGGAGTTACTTGCTGTGGAGGTATTTAAAAAACAGAAACATTAAATCAAGAAGATAGTAGTTATTGACGTTGCATTTAAATTTTTTGGAAGATTAAGTTTGATTAAAAAACATGGCGCTAGAAGAGTGTTCCACAAGCGAGAAGTGCGAGAAAAAGAAAACTGTTCGCATTTACGGTTACACCTAGCCAACACTACTGTATACCGATGAGACTTCATCGCCAGTCAATTACTGCGCTTATATCCATAAAGTCTAGGTACCACAGCGAAGAGCGGTATTTATTTGTAAAAAAATACGAAATGTGGCACGAGGCCAAAATAGTGAATGGGGAACTGGACGCTCTTCTTCCGTCTTAACATTAAACTTAGCTAGCCACAAACAATGACCCAAACATACAACAATGTTCCTTATACCGAAACAACGTATTCTTACCTAACGTTCTAACTACATTCACCACAATACCTCATTGTCTCTATGAAAGTCGTAGCTAGACAACTTGGGCACAATTCATTGTCTGTGGCGGGATGGGAATAAAACAACAATTTTAAAACTCACCGCAATGAGTATTTACAATACGAAAACAAAATAGCGAAGAGCTCATCCGAACAATTACCATGAAAGTATTTATAGAAATAGCAACTTTATGGTGGTGGGAAAGTGACAGAAGCCGAGATGCCAGATCAGGACCAATTATATTGGCGATTCTTCGTTGGATTTTATCAAGAATCTCTAAATATATAACAGAAGCACCGGACCATATGTGGCAGCAAGATTTGAAGCATGGACAAATGGTTGGCTTATAGATATGTAAGATAGATTCTGGAGAGAAAAATTATCTGGCACGAGAGAGTACCAACTTTCTTAGCAGCTCACCTAGCAATGGATTCAGTATTGTCTTTCCAAAGTTATCCCGATTCTAAAGAAAATGCATTGTACTTATTATTTCTCCTTAATTTTCAACCTCTTGCGTCTTAGTGAAATTATTCCCTTGTTTGGAGTGAAAGGACTAAATGAATATTGTTTTAAGAAACAGATTTGATCAATTTCAAGTGTGAATAGCAGTAACTGTACGGACAAGGAATGTCTTACATGGGAATCGGTAATTTCATCTTTTCGATTATCATGTAGCATTTTCCGGATTAAATTAGCGAATATAGTGGCATATCAACACAACTGATGATGAATATCTAAGGTCCTATTATTTTTTGTCGGTATATGCGTACCAAAGAATAGTCAGCCACTTTTTTTTTTAAAAAAGAAGGAAATAAAGTAAGAAAATGTTATAAAAACCGCTGATAGCTTTTACACACTAAAAATAATAAATGCATGGGAAAATATTCAAATAGACGTTGGTGTCAGTCAATAAAGGGCGCGTAGAGACCCCACAATCTTAGCACCAACCAGCCAACCCCAAGCAGTCGAATTTTGTTCTTATTGTAGTATTTAAAAAATTCTACAAGAGATGATAATAAGCAGAACACCATACTGACATCACGCGTTCATTTGCCCAAGCTTAGTTGGTTCTACGGTTGCCTTCCTCGTCCACCGTCTTCTGTCAGAAGCGGATCTGTACCGCCACCAAATACGTCATTATCGGCTTCATTTCTAACAAGCGGTGACAGTCGAGAGGTTCTCGGAAGGTATCCATTACCAGTGTCTTATTGCTCGTCCATCTTTGACATCGATTTTCTGTCCGGGATTGTTTTGCAGAAACAACACGGAACAAAATAAATAAATAAATAAATACAATGAAAGAAAGGAGGAAAAAAAAAAAACTAAAACTAATGCTAAACAAACGAATGAATGAAAATGCAGACCGTGGCATCTATCCACCACCCTCAACCGACACTTTTTGAAGAAGAATTATCATCAGTTGGGGCACACTCAAAGACTTACACACATTTTCTTTTTAAATGTCACATCCCTTAAGGACGAAGACAGTCACACCTCTCCACAACTTTCTTTTCTTTTTAACATCTGTGAATTTTAAAAAAAATCATTTTACCCCTAGAAAGGGAATAAAGCCACTAAGGCGCAAGGTGTTACTGAATGTGAGAGAATATGATAACAAAAATACTAAGGAGAGAGGACAATAAAAGAATAAGAATTAAGATGACAGAAGGTAACAATTGACATTGCATTTCAATTTTTGAACATCAAATTTGACTGGGAAAGCCAAAAGCCGGTAGAGACACAAATTGTTACTGAGTATGAGAGAATAAGAGAAAATAAAATATCATTAAGGAGAGAGGACAATAAAAGAAGAAGAATTAAGAAGAGAGAAGGTAACCATTGACATTGCATTTCAATTTTGGAAGATCAAATTTGACTGGGAAAGCTAGAAGCAGGTAGAGACACAAATTGTTACTGAGTCTGAGAGAATAAGAGAAAATAAAATATTATTAAGGAGAGAGGACAATAAAAGAAGAATTAAGAAGATGGAAAATAACGATTGGCATTGCATTTAATTTTTTCGAAGATCAAAGTTAACTGGAAAGCAAGAAGCTGGACGAGAGCTCAACAAGCGAGAAATGCGACAGAAGAAAATTTTGGCATAGAACTTACGGTTACATGTAATTATTTCAACTATAAGATGATGAGGACTCTCCGCTTATATAGTACTGCGCTTAAATTCATAAAGTCTGGGTACCATAGAGGTAACTTCATCCGAATAATTACCATGAAATTATTTATAGAAAAGACAGTAGGAAGCTACGTTATGGCAGTGGGAAAGTGACTGAAGCAGAAATGCCAGGTCAGGATCAGTAACATTGCAGATTATACTTTGTATTTTTATCAGAAACCACTAAATGCATATCAGACGCACCAGACAAGATGTGATAGGAATATTCAATGCGAATAATAGACTTATAAATGTGCGAGAGAAATTGTCTACTACGACACAGTAAACCAACTTTCCTAGCAGCAGGCATAGCATTTGATGCAATATAATCGTTCCACGTCATGTCAGAGGAAGAATTCAGCCCGAGAAGGAGCAATGAGTCACTATTCTGGAGGTTAGCATCAGCCATATTCAATATTTTAACATGGATGGTGAAATTGTGATTGGAATGATGGTGATGTGGTGTCCCGTTGCGCTCTCCACGGTTTACAAATCAGGCCTCATTCCCCTAGACCACAGGTTCTCAACTAGGGGTAAATTTACCCCTAGGGTGTAAAAAATTATATAGTCGGGGGTAAATAATTGAAGTACCTGATAATTTAAAAAAATAATTTAATTAAATTTAATTTTGTAAAAATGATTATGATTAGTATTAATTTGTAGATCTACTAATACCGCGGATAAAATGAATAATTTTTTTATTAATGACTACAAACGTTAATAAAAATACTGAATTTTATACAGAGTACTAACTTATACTAAAAAATTAGTAGATTAGTTCTAAATAAGAAATCAGTATTTTGAGTGTCGCTTAGTATTTTTTTTTGAGTCACAGTATTTTGACTAAAAAAAACCCTTAGTATTTTGAATGAAAAAATCATTCATTCATTTAGTCACGAAATTGTACATCAATGCTTTATGATGGCTATGAATTTTTTGTATGGGAGTAGGGGGTAAATGGAGAAATACATAAAGCCGAGGGGGCTCAATGATGGAAGAAAGCTTGAGAATGGCTGCCCTAGACGGACTTTAGCTACAGGAAGATATAAAGATCAGCCAACGCTGTTATTTAACCCATAGTTTATGGGGGAGAAGGCTTCTATTCATACCTTTCCAAAGTGTATTAGAATGAAAGGGAATACTGCAGACCAGACTCGCACTTGAACTCAGCACGCTATTTTCACTTCCGGTGATGATAACCGCTACATAAGCGTGCACATCTTATACAAAGCATAAAACTATTTGGCTATCACTATTTTCTTTAGCTGCACAAAGTTTCTTGCCCATTACTCTGAGAGAATTACGTTTTAAGCTGTGTCATAAATAATTTCCGTCTTTACCAACCTCATTCTTAAAAAGGAGCTCATCAATAGTTTCTGTATAAATTTGCGCCGGTTTTCATGTGCAAACGAATATGGTTTTCACTCTTCCATTGAGCAATATTTATTTTGCAAAAAAAAAAGAAAAAAAAAAGAAAAAGTGGCTCAAGGCCAAAAGTGGGGAATGGGTGAACGCTAGTCTTCAATCTGTCTTATATTAAATTTAGCCACAATTACTGACCCAAACACCCCACAGTATTCTATACACCGAAAACAACACATTCTTACTACAGCTACGATAATGCCTCTATGAAGTCCTAAGTAGTTCCCCTATGTACAATTTGTTTGTGGGGATGAGGAGCTCTGCTTTTGGGGTAGGTTGAGGAGAGTTATTCACGTGAACCCACTGCATTTGCATTGAACATTGTCGAATGTAAGAGATAAGCATGCAAATGTCATACCAATACGCCAGTGTATTACTGTGGAAATATTCGGGTAAAAAGCTAGAGTTTTATTTTCATTTTTAGATTTTTACTCATCTGTCACTTTTAAAAAAAAATCATTGATCTTTATATTATCTAAATAACTGACTATTATCCTCATTTTCTTGATGCTATCGCAACATTTTGGCTGTTGGGCCATCCAGCCTTCATCAGGTGCTTGTCGACTAAAGGTAATCTTTGTAGAATTTTGAACTAAATCCTTTGTATAATCTATGAGTGTACATTGTACGCGTTCCACTGACCATATATAAGGGAGATAAATAATTTCTTTTTTTATTTAGCATTCCTCGCCATACACTGATCTGTTAAACACTCGTTTTCAAAGCTATTTTTATTCCATTAACCTAAGCTTATATACCTATTGTCTGATTACCAAAATTACCTATATCTATATATAAAATTCTATGGACACCCTTAGTTCGTTCGTCTGTTCGTCCGCCACACCGTCTATAGCCATACAATAACGGATCGAAGTCACATTTTGGGGAAAACTGCAAACAAGGGGTTACAAAGTACAATTGGTTTTACTAGAGTGTATAGCTTAGTACAATAAATTTTCATTCATTGTTTTGAAAAATATTTTTTTTTTTATTTAACACACAAAATGCTCTCACTATTTTAAAAACAATTTAATGATTAAAATAGCAAATACTTATTTAATATAAATGAAATATTGTTTTTTTGCATATGTTTTCTTTAAGTTTTTTATATACACAAGAATCCAGTTTCCAATTCGCCGTACGTTTGCGAGAACTATGAACAAATGATAAGGCGAAAGGCTTGAAATTGTTGGAATTTGACTCCAGAAAGAAATATTTACACATACTATGTTGCATGCTCAAGAGTAAGAAATCCTAAGAATTTACTTTTCGCTGTTAAAAAGAAAAAAAAAGAAATTTTCTTAAAAAAATATTGTTTACCATGAAGTCCTATAAAATTAAATGAGTGCCTTGAGGAGGTAGTGCTGCTCTGGGTTAGACGGTGGTTGCAGGAAGCCCCAGTGACTGGCAACAGGAATCTGAACCATGCCACCCAAGCAGAAGTATCCAGTCATGGCTGTCAGATATCTGGCTACCTAACTCCCTAAACCGCAACCACCTTGATTATTCTGTGTGGATGCAGCTGAGCGAGAGACCAACAAACTTGAAACATCAAAGATGGCAGCATTCCCCAACTGAGACAAGGAGAACGTTTAGAAGAGTTGAAGAAAATTCCAAAGTCGTCTGGAGGCAGTGGTTGAAGCTAAAGGCGATTTTATTGAATAAATTTACTCTTTGGTATTTCAAGATATTTCTTTTTTTGTTATTTTGGTATCTCGCCTATGGAACTCCCTTCCCTATTACTGTTTCCCTGACAAATACAATCTCCAACGGTTTAAGTGTAGCGTCAATCGACATCTCCAGTTGCCTTGATCTATCCACTTCCCTTCATATCCTTTCATCTTTCATTCCTATCTGCTCTCGCTCCAAATCTTCTGTAACCCCCTTGCCTTGATCGACCCACTGTATTTCTCTTTCTCCACATCCTCTCCTTTACCACTCCTATCTGCTCTTCCTCCAACCCTTCTTTAACCCCTTGCGTGATAGTGGCCTCCAGTCTTGCTTGGGGTGATACGCTTAAAGAAAAAAAAAATATATATATATATATCTGTTAAAATGAGATGTCAGTGTTATTTTCATTTTTGCGTAAGTTAGACGACGATTTATCTATCGCACGCCTTATGTATGTGCCCAGATCGATGTCATATATAGTTTGTGTTCTTAGTTTTTTTACTTCTTCTTCTTTTCAATTTTAACGAACACGTTAATGAATCATCCAGAAATAAAAAGAAAAGTTTTAATATCCAGTCATAATAGTAGTGGTAGTATTAATAACAGTGTAGTAGTAATTTTTGCGCTGATACGTGAGATGATAACAAAAGGTGAAATAATTATTGAAGTCATAAAACTCATAATAATCGCAGCCCTTATGGCGTTTTGTATGAAATAGAGAAGGAAACAGTAAAATTGTATAAAAAAAGGGGCGATTTTCCGACATTTTTAACCGCATGAGTAGTTATCTTGATCGAGATCATAGCAAAAATTTATGGACTTTTCGCGCTCATTACTGAAATAATCTGATCAATAACTAAGGTCCAAACCAAGAAGTTCACAGATAATCACCACCAACAAATTTATTGTGCGAACAGTATAATCTTTGTCATAACTGACAATGGTTGTAGCAATCTTTTCCCCAGTAATTATCATGTATGTTGCTAATACTACGACAAATATTATTTACTAAAAAAGCTTCCACACATCGTAGCAAAAAAAAGGAAAAGCAATAATCATAAAAAAAAGAACAATTCTACTGCCCCGACGATGAGAAAAGAAATAGCCAGTCGTCAACGTGAACGTATTTAATTGGCACAAAAGAAGCTCTAAATATGCACGTCTGACTGGAAATGGCGAGCAAGTTTGAATTGCTCAAACTACTGTGTTTTCTAAAGAATTAATAGATTTATTTTTAATCCGATATTTTTATAACTTCAGCCATTATTATAGGTAAAATTTATTATTAATGTTTAATCTTTCAGGAATAACTGACCTTGAATAATTTTTTTTTAATTATTCATGACCTTGAATAAAGCTACTGTCTCCTGGTTACCACGCTTACAACTTTGTGTTGAACTTTCAGGAAAAAGTTCTCAAACATTTACGGCGATTGTTCAGTTTGTATATGAATCATTATGGCTAAATAAATTTCTTCCTGAATTTACCCTACCATTTTTACTAGGCACTCTGTAGTTACAATAACTCATCTCAGAAATACAGACTAACCCACTGATGTTGGTAAAATTTTCAGGATAAACTTTATAAATTATTTTTTCGGAACAATATAACACGTGAATTTCAGCCGATATGTACGAATTAAAAAAATATTGATTTTGTAGCTGTCAAGTTTTATTGAAACTCACCAAATGCAGGATAAACTTTTATTTATAATAAAAAATCGCAGAATTATAAGCTTAAAGAATCTAAGATATGTTAGGCTGCACTTACAGGGTGCCCAGTAAAAATGCGGCAAATTTAATGTTTGAGAAAATAAACCAGTTTAAACTGGTCCATCTCAGTGGCGCTCCCTAAGAGACTAGATCTGAATGTTGTGGATTACTGTATCTGGAGTCTACTCCTAACTCACTTGGAAAACCGTCGTCGTGACATCGACGATATTGATTCATTGAAGTGGAACTTAACTGAAGCTTGAAATGAAATTCCCCTTGAGACTATCTGTAAAGCTACTACCGCCTGGTTACCACGCTTACAACTTTTGCAAAGCTACTACCGCCTGGTTACCACGCTTACAACTTTTGCAAAGCTACTACCGCCTGCTTACCACGCTTACAACTTTTGCAAAGATACTACCGCCTGCTTACCACGCTTACAACTTTTGCAAAGCTACTACCGCCTGGTTACCACGCTTACAACTTTTGCAAAGCTACTACCGCCTGGTTACCACGCTTACAACTTTGGGTTGAACATTCAGGCAAACATTTCGAATATCAACGATGATTGTTCAGTTTGTATATGAATAATGATAGCTAAATAAATTTCTTTCTCAATTTACTTTTTATATAAATAATGTACATAATACCTCATCTCAGAATTATAGACAGATATAAAAACCAAATGTCAGCACGTTGCTCCAAAGAGCAAGTATATAATAAGAGAGACAACTAAAGAAGGTCGGAAAGTGTAACGACCGAAAAGTTGTGAGCTTAACATCCCAGACTGGTCTGAATAGTTATCTTATTTTCTTTTTCTATGAACAGTGTCCTTTTATGAAATGAGAAATCATAGCCCTCCACATCTTCCTATCCTTTGTAGCTTCTAAGGAATTTATTTATTGATAGTTTGCTATCTCTCCTAATCCCTTTTCTGGCAAACATTTACACAAGCACTTTGTGGGGTGGGGAATATGTGCTGCTTTCATCTCTCCCAGGTGCCTTCAATATGTTATGTGAGTGCCAATTTTTCTAAGCCCCTAGAAACAAAAGAAGAGAATACTGGACTATCATGTATTATCAGTCCGTCTATATGACTGTGATTACTGGATAATTTCCCCACAAATTAAGAAAAGACTTGAGGCAGCAGAAGCTGTTGTTCTACAGAAGGATGCTGAGAATAATATGGACTGAACATATAAGCAACGACGAAGTTTTAGGGGAAATAGAAACAAAAAAAATCCCTTAAATCTAAAATGGGCTTAGGTCAATTGATCCTTACAGAACAGATTGAAGGCAAGATGGTTGGGTTTAGGATATTATTTGTTACGGTATATCAACCTCAATAGGTTATTTAATGCTGATAAGGTCTTCAGGGTAGTTTCGTATGAATAGAATACAATATTATTTATTGTAAGAAATCAGTTTGTATATCAAGTTTCATTGACGTATTTTTTTTTTGTAACGGTTTTGTCGAAATTTAAATCTATTGAAAATTTTTTTCAAAAATGTTTTGCTGATTTTTTGTTACCATAAAAATGTTTTACAATTTCATAGTGTTTTGACCCCAGTTTGTGGGAGGGGAAAACTATTTGCCCATAGCTGAGATCCCAAAATTTGGGCAGTGAACAACAGCAATTAAAAGGTGGTTCCACGCTCCCCAAATCCATCCCCTGATCCGAGACCTAGCTGCCGGATAAAGTCAAGATGGACAGAGGTAAACAACGCATAATCTACCTAACGAGCTTGAGTAAATGGATGGCTGAACAGAGTTCAGGAGAGATAACAAGAAGACAACATTTAATAAGAGCTACAAAGGACAAGAAATTGTGGAGAGCCATGACCGCCAACATCCTAAAGAGACACGGTAAAGAAAAAAGATAAAGACATGGCGCTTCTGTGGCGTCACTCCCCGAGGTCTATTCGCTGGAATCCATTTTAAACCGCTGATCTGAGAACGAGGCTGCATAGTTGGAATTTTACATACTTACTTGTAGTAAATTAGTACTCTTCGATATTATACAGATGAATGTTTTATCCACTATTATTATTATTATTATTATTATTATTATTATTATTATTTTGTTGTTTCTGTTAGGTTATAATTTTTTTGTTTCAACGGAATACTCATGATTCACGAGTTTTCTGTCTCCGTTTATAAAATAAAAAAATGATAAATTTTAGCAATTTCATTATTAGTTGATATTTCTCGATTGTTATTCTATTGTCTTTTTTTTTCTTCCCTAGAATTTCGCATTTGTCATCTTTGTCAATTTTAATTCTTGTTTCTTGTAAATCATTATTTTGTTTTCCGATAATATTTTTCCTTTGTTTTCAAGGTCTAAAGTGCAAAATATCGATCTGTCATAAGTTTGATTGATGGAAGGAGAGAAAATAATTGGTAATTTGCGAACAAAAACCTCCTATTTTGTGTTTCCGATAGCCTGGCCCCAACCCCTCATAAACAAGGATAAAACATTTTCAGTGGTTTGGACAGCACGCTCAAAATACATACATGTGTATATATATATATATATATATATATATATATATATATATATATATATATATATATATATTATATATATATATATATATATATATATATATATATATATAAAGAGATAGAGATAGAGAGAGATAGAGAGAGGGAGAGGGATTACAAAATTTCAAACCACAATTAAAGGGCCCCAGGAAAAGGGAAGAAAAGCAAATCCACTGCGGAGTATGTAGCTACCTGTTAGAAGGCAGAAAATTTGACTTCAAAGACGGATCTAAAGTAAAAATTAAAAATAGGTTCTCCAGCAATTCAGATAATTCAGTATATATTATAACCTGCAAAGGTTGCCACGAACGCTACATTGGTCAAACTGCCCGGACACTTCCACATTTTATCGACAACAAATAAAGCATCCTCAGAGTAGAAAAATGTCGCTTACCCAAAATACAAGGGAATGCGGGGGACAAACTCTGCCAAACTTCAATATCTCCCCATTTTAACAAGGCGGCAACATGACCACTGAACAAAAACGCACTACCAAAGAAAAACTCTTCATCGGATAATTTAAGCCAAGTTTCAGTTTATTCGCAACCCGCAGTTACGTCTTTCGAAAGCGATTGTAATTTCCTCAACGTAAGCGGCAGAGATAAAACCAGCTGCGTCTTTATTTTTTTAAAATCTGAAACTAAATCGACAGTAGGCGATAATCCGATAAACGTTTAAAAACTACCAAACGATCTTTTGAAAAGCTGCGCAGTGAAACAGGTGAAGTAAAACAATTTTAATATCTTTTGCTTAAAAATGCATGTATGATGAATATTGCATAGACAGGCTATCTCCAAAAATTTGACATCATTTTAAAAGCAATTATCTGGAAAACTACTAAGTGTAGTCCAATGAAATTGAACAGTTTAGGTGTTAAACACCATAAGTTTATTATAGGACCGATTTCATAAGTGTTCAATATGTACCTAGCCTGTGACACGGCACACGTCAAGTTGGTAGTTAAGCACTTGCCAAACACGTTGTAGCATGTCTCTGGTAACATTATCCATTGCGGAAGTGACTCTCTGCTTGAGTTCATCAATGCTAGCAGGAAGAGTGGGGACATAGACCTGACCCTTTATATATCCACATAAAATGAAATCAGATGGGGACACGCCCGGTGACCAAAGTGGCCATTTCATCAAAAAAATTGCCTTCATCTCCAACATTTCCGGTCCATCTCTCTGGCGGATTCTCATTGAGATAACAAAAGATAATCCATTAAATATAAAGTCGTGATCTGTTTCTACACGTTTTGTGAAAATTTGAGGTTATATAAAAAGGAACTGCGAAAATTATTGGCCTGCGAAATGAAATGAAATTTTTGGGGATACCCTGTACATATATATATATAGTTTTGAGGTGTGCTATATTTATGGGATAAAGTGCTCAATGTCAGAGATAGAGCGTATATAAATATAAATATAAAAGTGGACATAGAATTCAACACTCAGAGGCGACAGGCTGTTTCAAGCTAGAGGCAATCGTTGGACTGACGATTGCGTTTAGCATGAAACAACCTGTCGCCTCTGAGTTTTGACTTCAATGTTAAACTTTATATATATATATATATATATATATATATATATATATATATATATATATATATGTGTGTGTGTGTGTGTGTGTGGGATGGCGCAGAGTCCGTTTGCCATAGTCCTTTTGCCAGAAATAAGAACTTCCGACAGGCACACTCTTGAGCCAGAGCAGCACTAGTTCTTTAAGCCGCTTGATGTAGGCCTCCGTGTTGAGTCTGAGGCTTTCAGCAACAAATTCGGGAGTTTTTTTCTTATCAGAACGATCAGAGTGAGTTTTCCGAGCGGCCGTACCTTCGTAATCACCATTAAACTCATCCAAATCATTCCAAATCCAGCGTATTCATATTGCGAATGCAAGCAGTACAACATGCAGTTTTCAATATTCTGGCGGACTGAATTGCATCATGGTGTACATTTGTCACAGAAAGTGCCCAACTGCACGTAATATACTGTGCAGTTGACAAAATCAAAACAGTTGCGCATGCGCGAAAATAAAATTTATCCATCGGACACGCGGACTCTGTGCATATATATATATATATATATATATATATATATATATATATATATATATATATAAAGAAATAATGTGTATTAATATGTATTGAAAACAGAAATTACATGTCGATCAATTTTATTGATAGACTCTTTCCAAATTACGAATAAACTTTCACGGGTAAGGAGTGAATTCCGTCAGAAATTGTAATTTTGGAAGAAAATTACAAGAAAGATGACTCCAAAACTTTCTTAAGATATTCTAAGTGTAGGTAGAGACAATTGTTGAGTTTCGTAGAACTGGTGAGTGTTTTGACGGAGGCAAAGAGTGTTGTGACGTGGGCGAGGTGTAACCTGTGTTGCCTTATATATATATATATATATATATATATATATATATATATATATATATATATATATATATATATATATATTATAGAGGATCTGTGCATTTAAGTTATATTTGTTACGCGGATTCCTGTTTAGGAACCAAATGTCCTTTAAAGGCAAAAATGATTAAATATTTGCCTTAAAAACGACATTTATTACACACACACACACACACACACACACACACACACACACACACACACATATGTATATATATATAAATATATATATACATATATATATATATATATATATATACATATACATGTAAAACACAAACACTCACAAACACACACACACACACATATATATATATATATATATATATATATATATATATATATTCTGTGTATTTAGGCTGCAACCATGGTTGAAGAATAGGGTGATTTCCTAATTTCACACACACACACACACACACACACACACACACACACACACACACACACACACACATACCCACACACACACATATATATATAGGCCGCGAAAACTTTCATCTTAAAATCAACAAACATTTCACTGAGTTTGCATGTTTCGCTCCCTTGCATTCTTGTGGCGTTATCTTCAAATTATATATATATATATATATATATATATATATATATATATATATATATATATATAGTTGTGTGTGTGTGTGTGTGTGTGTGTGTGTGTGTGTGTGTGTGTGTGTGTGTGTGGAGATAATGAAAGTTCAGACAAGTGCGTCTGATTCGGCTTTTTCAGATGTGAGTAAATGTCAAAATTGTGTCTAAGGAAGATGCTTTCAGATTTCTTGTGAAACAAGCCGATATGAAACACCGTAGCCACGTAAAATACTGAACTGACGCTGGGCCGGGGTGTGTATTCTTTGCTTATAGCACCGATTCTCGTAGTTAGCGCGGAAGAATATAATTCAAATTCATCCGAAAATTCCCAATGAAAATGACATTCCTTTCTTTCCAGAAATTAGTTTTCGTACGATGTTTATTTCTGTCTGAGCTGTTTCTGTTCCTTGTAACATAACAAACACTGGCTTTCAATACAAGAAATGTCGAAATCTGGATTGTTCAAGCCGGACACGAAGCTCGGAACTTTACAACAACATATCAATTCATGGCTCTCCATGTCGAAGATAAATCTATATATCTATGCGCGTCAGTATTCAAGTGGAGGCGTTGGATTGTTTGTGTCTTAGCTTGTAAGAGCACGTAAGCTACTGTTTTGTGCTCGGCTAAGCTCGTGGATAATAGATATTGATTTGATACGGCCAAATCTAATATCCATTCATATTTTCTTTTCAAAATATTGTTTTGTGCTTGCATTCGAAGAAATTTTACATGCATAGATTTTAGCTGAATATAAACACCAAGAGACGGTGTTGATATTGTACTGTATATATATATATATATATATATATATATATATATATATATATATATATATATATATATATATATATATATATATCTTGTAATTATTCATATTTACATTGGTTGCTACACAATTTATATATACATATATATATGCATATATATATATATGTATGTATGTATTTGGTTATAGTTTTTGCTTAAATAATTTAGACATACTATGTGTGTTTATTTTTCTTTTAATCCTATCGAGTTCACAAAAATATGGTACTTAAATACACACACATATATATATATATACATATATATATATATATATATATATATATATATATATATATATATATATATATATATATATATATATATATATATATATATATATATATGTCAGAGCTTATGTTTTGAGATCAATGCCGAAGTCCTCAATAGTATTTTTGTTACATTTTCAAGATATTAGGTTAGAGATATTATGACAGAACAAATACTAAATTCCATTTTGTCTGTAAAATAAGGCGAGTAAAAACATTTTCATGACTGGCACGAATATATCTTGCAATTATTAATATATACAGTCGTTGTTGCACAATATATATATATATATATATATATATATATATATGTATATTTTTTGAACAATAAAAAAATAAAAAAATTTAAATCTTCAGATTTTTATATACATATATATATATATAAGTTACATATGTTTAAGTTTCCATACGTTTCGTGAGCAGATATGATCAATCGAGGAAAATCGAAGACTGTATTTTTTAAACAGTAATTCGGACATTGTAAAGCAGGCGCTTCTCTGTAACTGAATGGTATATCATGTCAGATCAAATGACAGTTTCCGTATAGAAATACAAGCTTGATTATCGCATATTTTCTACGAAATTTCTCGGACATTCAGGCAAGTAAATGTAATTAATGCTATTTACTTAAGAAGAGAGCTTTTACTTAAATAAATTGTATCTATAAAAATGACGTATAAACAGAAAATATATTAAATAATCGTTTGTCTTAATCTATTTTATTATATATATATATAAATATATATATATATATATATATATATATATATATATATATATATATATATATATATATATATCAAACTCGAACACTTAAAGCAAAGAACATAAAATGTTAAACGACATTTTTTTAAAAAGACATTCATTTTCTTTCTCTATTTTAGTCATTATTTTAAATAAACACACGTAATTCACTTTTTCTTCATTGTTTTGATCATGTCCATAAATTATATATATATATATATATATATATATATATATATATATATATATATATATATGTATATATATATATATAAGGTAACCAAAAAAGTTCTGTCCGTTTTTAAAGGAAAAAAAGAAAACACTTCACAGTATGCGTAACTTATATTTAGTCTTCGAAGTAATCACCATCGGCATCCAACACCTTCTGCCAACGTGTCTCCAGTTGTTCAATACCCTTGTGGTAGAACTCGGGAGGTTTTGACGCAAAGTGAGTCCGTGAGGGCTTTGCGCAAGTCTGCTTCATTGGTGAAGGATTTCCCAGGAAGATGATTATCCAGGAAGTGGAAGAAGTGGTAATCGGATGGCGCAAGTTCAGATGAATAAGGTGGATGGCACAAAGTCTCCCACCCAAGTTGCTGTATGGTATCCCTGACCACTCGCGCGACATGGGACTTGTCATGGAGGAAAAGCACACCTTTGCGATTCACCAGTGCTGGCTCTTTCTGGCGCAATGCCTGTTGCACATGTTTCAATTGCTGCGAGTATAGGTCTCCAGTGACCGTTTGTCCCGTTGGTAGCAGTTCATAATGAACCACTTGACGACCTGTCCAACAGATACAAAGCATAATCTTGCGTGGGTGCATAACCGGTCTTGCGGTGTGAGGGACAGCATCCTGAGGAGACAACCAATGTCTGGAACGCTTGGGAGTTTCGTACAGAACCCACTTTTCATCACTGGTAAGCATTCGATTGAATAAAGATGCGGTACGGTGGCGAGAAAGCAACGATACGCAGGCTGCTACTCGTTGTCCCTTGTGGACCTCCAACAGCGTTTACGGAACCCACTTGCTCAGTTTGTACGGCTACCTAGGCGATGCAGGTGAAGTCTAACTGTTTCATCAGAAACGTCCAACTGTCTTGCAAGTTCACCACACTTTAGACTACTGTCCTCTTCAATGGCCGCCTTCAGGACTCCGTCATTCAAGACCTGTGTTCGTCCACTGCGAGGCTCATCATGGAGAGACAAATCATGAATTTTCGAAACCAACGCCTTGCAGTATGTTCATCCACAGCACTATCTCCAAATGCTTGACATATGCGGCGACTTGATGCAGCTGCTGATAAGTCCACTTTGGTCGTAAAGCAAACAGCCCCGAACGAGATCTCTAGACACTTCCATCTTTCTCCCAGCTGTCCGGCTTATAACTGATGGCCGGGCACGGTGCGCGTGTTTTATTTATAACGTCTGATGTTCCTACTTCCGGCTGTCCGAATTTGTAAACAATTGCTACACGCATTCCGTATATATTTCAACTTCATTCAATGACTAATCAAAAAACGAACAAAACTTTTTTGGTTACATTGTATATAATTTAAAACATGTTAAAAACCGCTATACAATTACAATTATGTTTATGCGATGTTAAATTATTGGCGAGTGCAAGATTAATTTTCTTCGCTATACATATATATATATATATATATATATATATATATATATATATATATATATGTGTGTGTGTGTGTGTGTGTGTGTGTGTGTGTGTGTGTGTGTGTGTATAGTAAGCAGACTACGTTCATTTTACATATATATATATATATATATATATATATATATATATATATATATATATGAAGAAATATAGTTTTAAGGTATATATACTTAGTTTTCATTTATATATATATATATATATATATATATATATATATATATTTATATATATATATATGGCAACATATCTTTAATCAAACATGTTGCATTGAATAATATAGACATTTTGTCTACTTAATACTGATCTTTTCGATTTGCCTAATTAGTTTCTTGATGTTAAGTTGAAATTCATCATGGAAGTCGCTGTAGTTTTTTCTAAACAAAGTATTTTCTTTCTTTTCCAGTAAGTCTGCCTTTGTAATTTACCTCTGAAGATTATCTTGGAAATGATCGGAAATTTATTCGATGATGTCCTGAAGGAAGAAAAACGTAACAAGTCAACATTTTCCATACAATTTCCCCATATATATATATATATATATTTAGAGAGAGAGAGAGAGAGAGAGAGAGAGAGAGAGAGAGAGAGAGAGAGAGAAAGAGAAAGAGAAAGAGAGAGAGAGAAACAAGTAAGGTTAAAACGACGACAAGATCTTTTTGTTCAATGTTTTTATTATATTTTTCCAATTTTGGGATAAGGTGTTGGGGATTGTCTTCCAAGTTCTGGTTAAACTGCCCAAAGTATATATTATGTTATTTTTTTGTTCAAACCTCATCGTTTTTCTGTTGAACTAGTTGTATTCAACCGCCGCTACTTCTACTCTAGCAGTTTTTCTTTTGTCTTAACAGTTTTGTCTTTTTGTCTATATATATATATATGTATATATATATATATATATATATATATATATATATATATATATATATATATATATATATATAATTCTTTCAATTTTACTGCCCTGTCTGCTATTAATACGGGGTCATTTGAATAACAAGTTGTTGATAGTTCAGGTTCTCTTAAATCCATCTCGATGTATAGGTTAAATATGTCCGGCGAGACGACTCATCTTGTCTCACTCGTTTGTTTTTTTCCTTTCTTATGTACTTCATCAGTTCGGTTTCTATTTGCATTCATGCTGTCTGTTCACTGTATACGTCACGGGTTGTATAAGGGAAGCTAAAAACGCCGACTAGAAGGCAGGTATGTGGGCAAGTAACGAGTTATTTCAGTATATAAACGGTGAAATCGAAGAAAGTGGAGTGATACTGATGAAGTTGAAATCCAGGTCGATTCTTTCTCAGCCCAAAGTTAAACAAACTAACTCAATCCAAACACTGGCCTGAATAACAAAAATGTGCCAACACTCGTCGCTCGATCTGCAAACACTTGCTTGTCCGCAAACCCCAGGGTCGACCTCCCAGCCATTTGCCCAAATAAAAAGTAAAGACAATCAAATTCTAGACGGGATCTTCCAAGAACAACAATCGTGAAAAAATTTAAATATAGAAAATAGGATAAAAGAAAAATAAGGTATATTTGAGCAGCAAGTATTCATCCATACGAGTTTGATTAAAAAGACCCGATAATGTCTTCTTTTTTTTTTTAAGCTTTTCACCCCAAGCAAGGCTGGAAGCCCCTAGCACGCAAGGGGTTACAGAAGGTTTGGAGGAAGAGCAGATAGGAGTGGTAAAGAGAAGATGTGGAGAAAGATAGTGGATCGATCAAGGCAAGGGGGTTACAGAAGATATGGAGCGAGCGCAGATAGGAATGAAAGGGGGAAAGGATGTGGAGAAGGGAAGTGGATAGATCAAGGCAACTGGAGATGTCGATTGACGTTACACTTAAATAGTTGGAGATTATATTTGTCAGGAAAACAGGAATAAGGAAGGGAGTTCCACAGGCGAGATGTGCGAGACAAGAAGCTATTGGAGTAGAAGAGACGTCTACATTTAACAGTTTCAACAGTGAAGGGGTGGGAACGGGATGCCAGCCTCGTAGGACGTTTAAATTCATGAGGCCTGGGAACCAGCGAAAGCAGGTCCTCGGAGCAATTAACGTGAAAGTATTTGTAAAAAAGACAGAGCCAGGCAACGGTGCGTCTGTGAGAGAGCGACTGCAGACGAGATGACAGATCAGGGCCAATTACATTGCATATCCGTCTCTGGATCTTATCAAGAACCCTGAGGCAAACAGCAGGTGCTACAGACTATATATGGCAGCGATACTCCATGCAAGGGCGAATGGTTGATTTATAGATTTGGAGCATAGATTCCGGGGAGAAAAATTTCCTGGCCCACCACATGGAGCCAACTTTCCTTGTGGTGGATGAAGCAATTGACTCGATGTATTTGTTCTATGTCTGTTCGTTTAACTTTTTATTCTACTTTTCCAACTTCCAGATTAGCTGTTGAGTATTATGTTCGAAGTATGGAATAAACTGTCCGAAGTTTAAATATATTTCTTTTTCATCATGCACAACACAAAGACTGACCAAAATTAACGATAAAAAGAATAAAAAACAAATTAAAACTACTGATAAAGTTCACTTTCTTCATTCACTCCTGTAATTCACTGCTACTAACAAGCAGGGATTTTCTTTTCTCCTGGTGATGACCATGCTGACCAAAACTAGTCGAGGACTCTAATTGAAATAATAAAACAAAAAATATTAATATACAACCCAGTGTGTCTGGAAATTTAAATTTAAGGTCTCTATAATGTGGGTTCCCAAAATGCGGTTAGTAGCTTTCAGATGAGGCAGCCTCACTCGAGAAACGGTGATAGTGTGAACAATCAAGTAGCTACTGTCAGATGGTTATATATGTCCCCATTTGAAAGGAGTATACAGAGGAAGAAAACAATTTAGAGACCGAATATGGAATCAAGGAATATTTCTGGCCATCTTGTTGGTAAGCTCTGCGTGCTTCTACTATCAAGTCTTATGTAATTTATTTACCTTTACTCACATAAGCCTACAACAAATCTGCACATGCGCAATACAGCCTTCTTTAAGCTTTTTAATTAAAATACGAGTCTAACTTCGTTTTATTATTGGTTAGAAAAAAGAACATTTATTAACATTTCTCATCATATTACTATTTTGTCTGTTGGCCTAATAATATACAAACGATTATTATTATTATTATTATTATTATTATTATTATTATTATTATTATTATTATTATTATTATTATTATTTCTTTTGATTTCTGGTGTGTACACATTTCTTTCCGGGTCCTGCCTAGAGGCCTAAGGTTAGAAACCGCATCATGACATGTTCCACTGACAAAAAATAACAACAACAAAAACATATTTTACATAGATAAAGCGCTTCGTAAGGTGTGGGCTGTACTCGTGAGAACAATTTTATAATTTCTTTAAGGCATGGGCTTCCAGTAATCCCTTCAATGTGTCTACTGGAATCTTTTCCAAACAATACAAGCTCTCTAACTACAACAGGGTAGTTGATGTTCTCATGGGCGACATTTTTGAGATTTCGGTTTCTTATCGTTATTATTTTTATTATTATTATTATTATTATTATTATTATTATTATTGTTATAACATTTAGACAAGGGTACTATTTAAGAAAAGAAAAAAGACAGCGTTTAAAAATGTTTTTAGCAGTCGCGCACTTTTGCTCGTCTTCTACGTGTCGCGTCCCTTCAGAACCTGGACGATAATGGTTCTCCAAAATTTACTATACCTTAGAGCTCGCAGCTGTTTTTCTCCCTTTGATAAAGTCCCTGCTACCCGTCCCGCCATCCATTCACAAAACGTAGACAGGTAATTGACTTGCTGCCTTTCTTTCTCTCAGTATGCTACATGAGTGTTAAGTTTTCCAAGCTTTCCTTCCTCATTACGTGACAAAGAAATTTCAGCTGTCTCTATTTGATTGATGTCATTCATTTTGTTTTTTTTAATTATTATTTTATTTCCTTTGATTTCTGGTGTGTACGCATTTCTTTCCGGGTCCCAACCAGAGACCTAAGGTCAGAAATGGCATCACGATATTTTCATATAGCACTTTTGAAAAACCACACATATTTTACAGAGATAAAGCCCGTCGTAACATGCAGGCAGTACTTGTGAGAACAATATTTTTTTTTATTTCTTTAAGCATGGGCTACCAGGAATCCCTTTAATGAGTCTATTGGAATCTTTTACCAATCAAACCGAGGGCTCCAACTACAACTGGAATTGTTGATATCCTAATGTGCAACATTTTTCTGATTTTGATTTCAAGGTCCTAGTATTTTGATAGGTTTTTTTAAAAAATATATTCAAAACATGAATTACAGTCTGCAGGGACTGCTATGTCAATAAGGAGGCACATTATTTCTTTACGGTCTCTAATCACGATGTCTGGACGATTAGCGTTGATTGTTCTGTCTGTGTGTGTTGTAAAGTCCCATAAAATTGTTCTATGTCCTATTTCCGTAATCGGGTAAGGTTAGTGTTCATATCAACTACTTGCAGTTTCCTTTCCGTAAGTGTTGCAAATATTCCACTGCAGATATTGGCCCACTCTGCCATGCCGTATTTTATATTCACTGTACCTCGCAACCTGATGCATGATGGTCGATTGTTTCTGTATATTTATCACAGAATCTGCATTTTGGTCTAACATAATTTTTCAGTATGTATGCGTGGCAATTTCTATTTAGTGGTCCTTTGCAGCAAAAATAAAACCTTCAATTACAGCTTTTGACCCTGCACTACGTAGTCACTGATGAATAGGGGTTTTGTCTATATCAGCTTGTTTGGTTCGGGCAGAATATTGGGTTTTTGGTTCCATTTAAAATCTATTACAAATCTATACGTACAACGTCTCCGCCTAAACTCTGGAATTTATAATATTATTGGCATTCTGGTATTTTCTAAAGTGTTTTTCTTTTCTTTCACGCTTCTTAGTGGTATTATCAAATTTGCTTTGACTGAAATATTATTTGTAGGAGACACATTGTACTAATCCACGAACAATTAATACACAGATAGTATATAACATTGTCAATTCATACCTAATTTGAGAGCTATCTTAGAAAGTTCCTACCTTAGCTTGTTAATCTGTATCTTTCGATATTAGCATATTCATATCTATCTATCTATCTATCTATCTATCTATCTATCTATCTATCTATCTATCTATCTACTTAAGTTTGTTCGAATCTATCGATCTATCTATTTATCTATCTCACTCTACTCATTATTTAAGTTTGTTCATGTCTATCTCTGTATATACCTAAGTTTGTTCATATCTATCTATCTATCTATCTATCTATCTATCTATCTATCTATCTATCTATCTATCTATCTATCTATCTATCTCAGTTCTTTTCATATCTATCTATCTATCTATCTATCTATCTATCTACTTAAGTTTGTTCGAATCTATCGATCTATCTATCTATCTATCTCACTCTACTCATTATTTAAGTTTGTTCATGTCTATCTCTGTATATACCTAAGTTTGTTCATATCTATCTATCTATATTATCTATCTATCTATCTATCTATCTATCTATCTATCTATCTATCTATCTATCTATCTATCTATCTCAGTTCTTTTCATATCTATCTATCTATCTATCTATCTATCTATCTATCTATCTATCTATCTACTTAAGTTTGTTCGAATCTATCGATCTATCTATCTATCTATCTATCTCACTCTACTCATTATTTAAGTTTGTTCATGTCTATCTCTGTATATACCTAAGTTTGTTCATATCTATCTATATATATTATCTATCTATCTATTTATCTATCTATCTATCTATCTATCTATCTATCTATCTCAGTTCTTTTCATATCTATCTATCTATCTATCTACTTAAGTTTGTTCGAATCTATCGATCTATCTATCTATCGCACTCTACTCATTATTTAAGTTTGTTCATGTCTATCTCTGTATATACCTAAGTTTGTTCATATC
>OZ038511.1:80723277-80725777 GCA_964036315.1 Acanthosepion esculentum | reverse complement strand
AATTATTTATAGAAAAGGCACATGAAGTTACGTTACGGCGGTGGGGAAGCGGCTGAAGCCGAGATGCCAGGTCTGAACCAATAACATTTCAGATTCTTCTTTGTATTTTATCAACAATTATATGTATAGCAGAAGCACCAGACTAGATATGGCAGCAATATTCTATGTATAGATGAATAGTAGACTTTTATATATGTAAGATATACTGGTGAGTTAAATTGTCGAGCACGACACAGTAACCTAACTTTCCTAGCCGCAAACCTAGCACTTGATTCAATAGAAACTTTCCCCTTCGTACCAGAGGAAAACAAAAGGCGTAAGGAGTCATTCCCTTGGGCGTTACCTTGATATATTTAATAACGGAAAATCTGCATTGAGATCATTTTCCCCAATCCTTCACAACCATGCGTCGCAATGTAAACGCACCGTGTTTATCGGCTCCAAGGTGTTTATGGGCCTGAAAGAATATAAAAAAATGACAAAGCAGTATTAAGAGAGGGCAATAAAAGAAGAGGGATTTTATTTTGCTTAAATGCATAATATCTAGAATTCAGTGAGAAGTGCGAGAAAAAAAACCTCTTAGCCCCCTAGCCATTTAAACAGTAAAATGATGAGACCTTGCTGCCAATCTAGTACTACCTTTAATTCATAACGTTTAGGTAGCATAGATGAAAGGGTGCTACTATAGCGTGAGTTCTACCTCAATATAGCGTGAATTCTACCTCTCGTTTCGTCTATAGCGTGAGGTCTACCGCAGCATCGAACTATAACATTCTCTCCTGATGACCCCAATTGAAATATAAATTCGAGAGGAACATATCAAAAGAGATTCAGTGAAGTCGAGAAGCTCGGTGGAAATGTCATTGGCATGAGGAGCATTACACATTCAGCTCGTTTCAGGTGAGTTTCAATTACTTTCCAGTAATTACCTTCTTCTGCTATTGTACGTGTATACTTACTTATGTAAACATTATATTATCATTTATATATCTATAGACTGTTTATATTAAAGGCAGAGAATTAAAAATAAACACGCTATCAAATACAATGCAGACATTTAATTTAGTGATAAATAATTCGTCTATCTTCTAGGAATGACGCGAATGGATCATTGGAATTTTTTCTCATCACCTTCCAGCAAAAAATGATCAAAATGCGACTGGAACAACTGACTACAAACGCCTCGCATTTTCTTGACAATCATCGTTTTAGAATCCAACTACGATCGCTCAATTGCCCGAGTGTTTGCTCCTGTCGCCGGATCTACAGAATATCGCTGGTCATTCACTGTTGAATGCTGGTAACCCATGGCATTTAGATTACTATAAGCCGGCCACTCATCTGAATGTATCACTGAAACAAGTGAAGGGAGGGACACGATAAACCTCAGCGATGCACCAGGGTAGACGACATATTGACGTAGATCTCGCGCTATATTTTTTTTTTCAGAACAATGACCATGAAAGTATTTATAGAAAAAGCAGAGGGAAGCTCCGTTAAAAGCAGAGAAAGTAAATAACAGTTAAATTCCATTTCAGGATAAATAGCACTGCAGATTCTTCTTTGGATTTTATCAAGAATCTATAAAATGTATAGCAGGAACACCAGACCAGATATGGCCACAATATTCAAAGCGTGGACGAATGCTAGATTTGTAAATAGGTAGGATACATTCTGGAGCGATGAATAGACACAGTGAACTAACTTTTCTATCAGCAGACATAGCAAGTGATTCAATATAATCATTCTACTTTATATAAGGCGCAACGAGTCACTCTCCTGGAGGTTAGCATCAGCCATACTGATGGGGGGGGGGCAGAAGGGGGTCTCTCAGATGATTAATAGAGAACAGTTTCGTTTTAAATATTAGCCTATAATGCTATATGGTTATATAACTCTCACTGTAAGGAAAGGCTCGCAATACAAGAGAGAGTATATAAAATAAAGAATCCCCATTGAATAATTACCACAACGAAAATGGTATGCAATATGTGTAGAAAATATTCCACTTGGGTATGATAATAATAATAATAATAATGATAATAATAATAATAATAATAATAATAATAATAATAATAATAATAATAATAATAATACTTGTTAACTAGAAATTATCAAGCACACATACTAAAATATTGTGTTAGCCCAAAATGCAGGTTCTGTGATAATTATGGAGAAACAATTGATCGTCTTGTATCAGGTTGCACGGTATTGGCACCCACTGAATATAAAACCCGTCACGACAGAGTGGGCCAATATCTGTATTGGAAAATCTGCAACTTCTACGGGAAGGAAACTGAAAGAAATTGGTATGAACACCACCCAGACCCGGTTACGGAGAGAGGGCCTGTTACAATTCTATGGGACTACACAATACACACAGACAGAACAATCAAAGCTAATCGCCCAAACATCGTGATCAAAGACCACAAAAACTGAATGTGCTTTCTTATTGACATGGTAGCCTTAAAAATTGTAATCCATCTTGAAGATTTTCAAA
>OZ038511.1:80708277-80718277 GCA_964036315.1 Acanthosepion esculentum | reverse complement strand
CATATATTGACAGAGACATTTCGTTCGAGGTAACCAGATCCAGTTCATATTAATGGATAAATAAGGACCTAATGAATATTCTATGAGACTTTTACATTAACCTTTATACCATAAAAAGGTTTCATACGAGGTTTGATCAAAAAGTATCTGGACTGGTGCTATAAAAAGAAAACTACAACACATATAAGTTCGGCATTTAATCCCCTTCGAAGTAGTACCCTTCTGACGCCATAGACATTGTCCAGCGTAATTTACATTGATGGAAGCATATTTGGAAATCCTTTCTGGGATAGCGAGCATTCCCTTGGAATTCCTCGGCGGTTTCAAATCTTGTTCCTTTTAAGTTAGATTTTATTTTGAAGGGGAAAAAACAAACAAACGAAAAGCGTGATATCTAGGAAATATGGTGGTTGTCAAACGCGGAGAATATTGTACTTGGCCCAAAACTGATGGACAAGTCATGGTCACAGATGGAAACTCTGATGGTGCAGTGAGACGACCACACACTACACACATTCCTTCCGCGTACTGCTATAATCAACGGTAGTAAAAACGTTTATAATTTAGTGGTTACACGTAACAGATTTCAAGGTTAATCTGTGGGAAGCGGCTTTACTGAGCGTACCTTACCTCCGTTACCATAGCAACATTCCTTTTACGTTTTGATCTGACATCGTATGTATGTGTCATGAAACTTCATCAATAAGCATATTTTCATGGATTTATTAAAAACTTAAGGAGTTTTAATATTTGGAGAAAAAAGTGGGTATTTTTGTTATCAAATATTTGCCGTGGCCCTTCAGGATCTGGGCGAGCATGTTCCCCACAATTTTCTATCTTATCTAAGCAATTAATTAAGATTTCCAGTGTTTCCTTCTATCTACACTTGCCTTGAGAATATCCTCCGTGTATCAAATTCTCCAAACCAGCTGTCTTCATTATTAATTTTCAGCTCTTACCTTCTGACCTTTATCGGCTTACGGTTATTTCACGTTGAGGCACCTGTTCTCGTCCGATCACCGAAGTTGTGCAACATCAATCCTAATCAGTGCCTCGTAGCTGGAAATCGGAGAACCGATTTCGAATTCCAGTAAGGTACGTTATATTCACTTACGCTGAAATACCATCGGGAGAGGTATGAATCTTTTCTCCCTTCTTCTATGGGTCAAATAGTAGGACTTGCATAAGTAAAATCATAATTATCTCCGTCCTCTTCACAAATTCTTACAATATAAAAAATATTTTCTGGCTTTAAATAACCTGATATGGTTGATAAACCGTAAAAAATAATTATTCAATCAATTCTTATCTCTATCAAAAGTGCCCTTGTTTTCCAGTTTTCGTCAACACATCTTTTTTTTTGTCCACATGCCTCGTCAATAGCATTCTCAGCTTCCTTCTGTAGAACTACATTTCTGTTGCTTCAGTTCTCTTGTCCATCTGTGAGGAAATTATCCATCATTCATTATCCATATATGGAGATTGTAGCAGTTCAGAACTATTTTGATTCGTTCTAAGGATCATTTTCTTGTTTCTTATTGATTTAATTTGCTTTTCGAAGGCATCTTTCACTATAAAGTTATGTCTATAGCATTTCTATAAATATGTCTATAGAGATATTGAGAGGTCGATATATTGATGTGTGTATATGTCTATTGACACAAACTTGTATATCGTGACAATTTCCATAAAAGAAAGAGAAAAAAAAGAAGGAAGAAAGGAAAGAAATAAATGATTAGAGATACAACCATGCATTGATTCAAATATTTTTAAAGGAACGAGGGAAAGAAGAAGAAATAGAAGAAGAAGAAGTAGAAGAAGAAGAAGAGAGTATGAGAAAATCTGAATGAGTATTAAATGAAAATTGAAAATAAAATTAATTAGGAAGTATATAACTTTAAAGAATTTAGAAAAATAAAACTGATAGGAAAATGAATGAAAAAAGACAGAAAGATAAATAAAGGAAGAAAGAAAAAACAATATAGAAAAAAAGAAAGAAAGAAAGAATATAGGAATGAAGGAAGGGAGGAAGGAAAGAAGGAAGGAAAGGCAGAGAAAGTTCGAAACAAATATGGCAGACAGAGAAAAAGAAAAAATTAAGGTCGAAACCCCTACACTAAATAAAAAGAAGAAAGAAAGAAAAGATAGAATCTAATAAGGCAGAAAGAATGAAAGAATGAAAGAAAGAAAGAAAGAAAGAACAAAACAAAGACAGAAAAGCAGAGAAATAACGAAACAAATATGGAAGACAGAGAAAAGGAAAAAATTAAGGTCGAAACCACTAAACTAAATAAAAAGAAGAAAGAATAGAATCTAATAAGGCAGAAAGTAAGAAAGAAAAGATATAATCTAATAAGGCAGAAAGAAAGAAAGAAAGAAAGAAAGAATGAAAGAAAGAAAGAAAGAAAGAAAAGATATAATCTAATAAGGCAGAAAGAAAGAAAGAAAGAAAGAATGAAAGAAAGAAAAAAAGAAAGAAAAGATAGAATCTAATAAGGCAGAAAGAAAGAAAGAAAGAAATAATGAATGAAAGAAAGAAAGAAAGAAAAGATATAATCTAATAAGGCAGAAAGAAAGAAAGAAAGAAAGAATGAATGAAAGAAAAAAAGAAAGAAAGAAAAGATAGAATCTAATAAGGCAGAAAGAAAGAAAGAAAGAAAGAATGAATGAAAGAAAGAAAGAAAGAAAGAACAGATAGAATCTAATAAGGCAGAAAGAAAGAAAGAAAGAAAGAAAGAAAGAAAGAAAAACAGAGAAATAACGAAACAAATATGGCAGACAGAGAAAAGGAAGAAATTAAGGACGAGACCACTACACTAAATAAATAGAAGAAAGAAAGAATTATAGGATCCAATAAAGAAAGAAAGAAAGAAAGAAAGAAAGAAAGAAAGAAAGAGAAAGGAAAGAAAAATTGAAATAAATCTGTCAGATATAGAAAAGCAATAAATCCAAGTCGAAGCCAATTGATCAAATAAAAAGAAGAAAGAATGATCGATTCTAAGAAGACAAACATAAATGAAAGGAAGAAAGATCTTAACGAATGAACAAAATGAAACAATGAAAGTTATACTTTAGTTTCATTTATCTCCGACCAAAGGTGAGAAGACGTTGCATGGAAATATTACAGTGGCTGGTCGGAATACATTTGCTCATTGGGCAGTTTTTAAACAGGAACTTATTCCGGGTGTATTGAATGGTCAGCAATGTTAGCTCAGTGGCTACTCCTCAGAGAAACACTGGTAATTGTTCCGGCCGAGCTGTGGTCACGCTGCGGTCAATAGCGTTGTCATAGCAAAATCGTTGGCTATTATCTCCTTTTGGTCCTTGTGGTCAGTTGGTTTGGTAAATAACTGTGACCTCCGTCCATTTACACCCGAACCACTCTTGGCCATAGTCAGTCCTCGACCCAAACCACGTACCAGCCTGTAAAAGATTGCTAATAGATGACCATTGGCCGAAGCGGTAAGAGTATGTCTGTAGTGCCAGGGAAGACCAAATTTTAAATTTTCCCTTCATTCCACGATGTTACTCACCTTCCGACGTATTCAGACTTTATCGAGGAACCTCCAATTCCTCCCCACTTCCCCTCCTCTGTCTTCTTCTTCTTCTTTAGTCGCCCTCTTCTTCTTCTTCTTCTTCTTCTTCTTCTTCTTCTTCTTTTTCGTTTTCTTCCACGTTATTTTCTTCTTTCATTTTCCTTCTCCAGATTTTCTTCTTCTTGTTTTTCTTCATGGATTTTTCTTCTTATCCTTCTTCTTCTTCTTCTTCTTCTTCTTCTTCTTCTTCTTCTTCTTCTTCTTCTTCTTCTTCTTCTTCTTCTTTTTTTTCTTCTTCTTCTTCTATTACGTTTTCTTCCACGTTTTTTTCTTCTTTCATTTCCATTCTTCAGATGTTTTTCTTCTCGTTTTCCTTCATGTAACTTTCTTTTCTTCTTCTTTTCATTTTCCTTCAGTGAATTTCCTTTTCTTCTTCTTCTTCTTCTTCTTCTTCTTCTTTAGTCGCCCTTGCCTTCGTCTTCTTTATTTCTTCTTCTCCTCCTCTTTTTCTTCTTATTTAGTCGGCCTCATCATCATCACTATCATCATCATCTTCTTTTTCCCGTTTTCTTCAACGTTTTTTCTTCTTTTATTTTCCTTCTTGAGATTTTCATCTTCTTCTTCTTCCCGTTTTCCTTCATGGCATTTACTTTTATTCTTTCATTCTCCTTCACCTCATTTTCATTTTATTTTCCTTTTTCTTCTTCTGCTGTCCGGTCTTTCCTCTTCCTCTGAAATCAAACTCTTCCTTTCCATTCACGGTTCATTCTTCTTCTTTTTGATACTTTTTTCTTTTCCCCATTAAACTTTAACCTTTGGCCATCCACCCCAATTTCGTTGGCTGACCTCAGCGCCTTCTTCAGTCCGCCATCATACTTTTACATTCCTCCGGTTACCTCCCTTTCTCTATTTGACACCGTTCCCCGCGTCCGCGCTTGGCCAGTCTGTCCAGGCTTCATTCATACAATCATTCATTCAGTCACTAACCCATTCATTCATTTTCTTATCAGCCGCTTGATAAAGTCCGACGAGACATGACACTGGCGACACCACCCTCTTCGACTGGCCCCCAGGGTGGGTAATGCTAGGGCTATTCCCCCCACTCACACAAGTTGGATTCATCTACATAATTCTAGAAAAGCAATCGTGAAGCAATTACGACAACATGGGAATAAAATGGGCAAAGATTTGAGAAACGGTGTTCAGTAAGGACGAAGATGAAGACGTTGGAGCTGGGGTGCTGAAAAATGTTAGGGATAGATTAGATCTATCTATCTATCTATCTATCTATCTATCTATCTATTGTTCTTCAGGTTCTATCTATCTATCTATTGTTCTTCGGGTTCTATCTATCTATCTATCATTACGTTTACATCTATCTATCTATCTATCTATCTATCTATCTATCTAATTATCTATCATTACGTTTACATCTATCTCTCTATCTACTTCGGTCTATTCATATCTGTGTATGTATGTATCTATCTAATTCGGTCTATCTACCTCTATCACAATCTGTTCCTATCTATCTATCTATCTATCTATCTATCTATCTATCTATCAATCTATCTATCTATCTATCTGTCTGACTACATTTGCTCAGTCATATCTATCTATCTAGCTAACTAGCTATATATCTATCTACTTCTGCCGATTCCAATCTATCTATCTATCTATCTATCATTACGTTTACATCTATCTATCTATCTACTTCGGTCTATTCATATCTGTGTATGTATGTATCTATCTAATTCGGTCTATCTACCTCTATCACAATCTGTTCCTATCTCTCTATCTATCTATCTATCTATCTGGCTGACTACATTTGCTCAGTCATATCTATCTATCTAGCTAACTAGCTATATATCTATCTACTTCTGCCGATTCCAATCTATCTATCTATCTATCTATCTATCTATCTATCTATCTATCTATCTATCTATCTATCTATCTATCTAGCTCGGTCTATTCCTATCTAATTATCTACCTACAATTCATATATATCTACTTATTCTATGCACACACACACACACACACTTATATATATATATATATATATATATATATATATATATATATATATATATATATATATATATATATATATATAGATAGATAGATAGATAGATAGATAGATAGACAGACAGACAAAGTGTGTAATGATATACGAAGGAAATAGGCCAATTTAATGTGGTGTAATGGTTAGAAAACTTGTCTCGCCAGATCAATTACCACTGAATAGTGGGTTCGTTCGGTGCTCCAAACCACAATCGCTGCGTACTACCTCGACGCCCCCGACGGGCATGTGGCCAGCCTGATTGGGGGCCAACGGCAGTGCTCTGCGACCCTCCCTTTTCTTAACAACTTTTTCTACTTACATATAGATACGTACAAATGAAACGAGGCACAACTCACTATTAAAGTCCGGTTTAATTTTTGGCGTCCATATCCGTACATATATTCGCCCATGATATGGTCTCAATAAAACGTTATATGAAATACACCATTTCTTTTTAAATCCAGAATGGTGAATGCGTTAAAACATTGAACATTTAGCAAGAAAAATCTCTAGTTGAGGTTTAAAATTACTGAAAAACGTTGTTGATTTGTATAAGATGGAATGATATATTATGACATGTTTATAATTTGCATTTAGATATATTGTATTAATTTTCAGTTTTTCTCGTTGAATTGTTCGCCTATATTGCATATGATTCATTATTGTACATAATAAAGTAACAATAAAATGTCTATTTTATATAAATACTAGCTTATGAAAATTGAGATGTAGTAGAGTAGGAGGCCCTGTCGGAGATTCAGAGGGACTGTGTCATAGATTAGAGTGTCTGTTTCATAAAGTAGAGGGTACGAGGCCCTTGTACCGGTCCTGATCCATACTTTCGAATTTGTGCCACATCTCAGCTACGCTTAGTAAAATGCTGTAAAGACAATAGTTGCGTAAAGAAAAAATGAAATAAATTCATTTGTTTATTGCAATTCTTAATTGAAAATTCATTATAAAGTAGAAAATATGTCTATGCCTTTCAGTGAACATAGATCTTCAAAAATTGAAATGCAGTGTCAATCACTATTTATATTATTCGAACTATTGTCCTTATCTTTGTTTCCATATTTAGCACAACGTTTCGGCCATTGTACGCTCCGGTTTTCTTCAGGTGGTTGGAATGTCAGTCTGAACCTTTTATTTCGCTCGCTGGAGTAGACTCCTCTAGTTCCACGTGCCATATCTAATGGATGTCAGTTATCAGTTATCTCCAGTTTATTCCCCTTTCCAAGTTCTCCACCGCCTTAACCACATACACAGATGTCCTCAAGGAAACATGACACAATGGATAAAGGCGTTAGTTAGATCCAGTGACAGGACCCAAAGAGTGTGAGTTCAATACCTGGTTAAGACGGTGGAGAACTTGGAGAGGGGCATTAACAAGAGATAACTGATAACTGACATCTCTTAGATATGACACGTGGAAGTAGAACAGTCTACCCCAATAAATGGTTCAGTTCAACATTCCAACCACCTGAAGAAGGCCGGGTTGTACAACGGCCGTAACGTTGTGATAAATATGTTGACAAAGATGAAGACAATAGTCCGAATAGTGTAAATAGTGTGCATAATACCTCATCTCAGAAATATAGGCAGATACTGAAAGGCCGAAACGTTGTAATAAATATGGCGACAAAGATGAGGACAATAGTCCGAATAATATAAATAGTGTACATAATATTTAATCTCAGAAATATAGATAGATACTGTAGGGCCGAAACCTTGTGATAAATATGGCAACAAAGATGAGGACAATAGTCCGAATAATGTAAATAGTGTACATAATACCTCATCTCAGAAATATAGACATATACTGAAAGGCCGAAACCTTGTGACAAATATGGCAACAAAGATGAGGACAATAGTCCGAATAATGTAAATAGTGTACATAATACCTCATCTCAGAAATATAGACAGATACTGAAAGGCCGAAACGTTGTGAAAAATATGGCAACAAAGAAGAGGACAATAGTCCGAATAATATAAATAGTGTACATAATACCTAATCTCAGAAATATAGACAGATACTGAAAGGCCGAAAACTTGTAATAAATATGGCAACAAAGATGAGGACAATAGTCCGAATAATGTAAATAGTGTACATAATACCTCATCTCAGAAACATAGACAGCTACTGAAAGGCCGAAACGTTGTAATATGGCAACAAAGATGAGGACAATAGTCCGAATAATGTAAATAGTGTACATAATACCTCATCTCAGAAATATAAACAGATACTGAAAGGCCGAAACATTGTGATAAATATGGCGACAAAGATGAGGACAATAGTCCGAATAATGTAAATAGTGTACATAATACCTCATCTCAGAAATATAGACAAATGTAGTATCAATCGTTATCTTGCTTCCTCTTTTTTTTATTCTCGCTCGTTAATAATGTTTCTCTTTTCCCTTATTCATTCACACTCTGTCACTATTGTGCCTTAGTCGGTTTATTGCCTTGCTTGTGGTGAAATGATTAAGAAAATATTTGGAAAGTAATGGAACCAAACAGCAAAGTATTGATTACAAGCCATACATTAATATATATATATATATATATATATATATATATATATATATATATATATATATATATATATATATATAGGCATATCTTCATTCAAACATGTTTCATTAAATAATATCGTCATATTGTGTCTACTTATTTTTATACTGATCCTTTCCAGTTGTCTAATCAGTTTATTGATATTAAAATAAAATTGATCGAAGGATATAACATAATTCTCTTTTTAACGCAAGTACTTTCGACATTTTCTAAGGCCATCTTCAGGGGTAAATTACAAAGACAAACTTATTGTAACTGCGATAAAATCTGCACTTGCCTTGTTAAAATCTCTCAGAGGACGAAACATGACGACTAAGAAACATAACGATTCAATAATAACATTTTTAAATGATTATCGACACGCATTTTTATAAACTGAAATTAAAATAATATTTTTTATAAAAAAGAACACAAAACATCCATCTTTACTAACAAATAATTCGCCTACAAAAACGCCTGATAATTATGCACCAACACTATATATATTTTGTTAGAGAATTTATCCTGGGTTTACTGAGGACACATAACATTGAAGGCTGTATAAGAAAAACACTTTCCGATTATATATATATATATATATATATATATACATATATATATGTGTGTGTGGGGGGGTTATAGTGGGTTTGTGTGTGTGTGTATGTATGCATATATGTACGCGTGTGTGATCGCGCGTGTGTGCATGTGTGTGTTGTGAAGGTTGGTCATTGAAATACTTATCGTGTGTTTGTGTTAGTATGTGTGTCGGTGTGTGTCTCAGCATGCACGTCATGCTTTTTATGGCCTTGAAAATTGATAGCTGCAAGATATACTTGTCTACCCGGGTGGTTAATTGTCGATTAACACGAAACACGAAAATGAATATTTAAAAAAAAAAATGATGCAGAAGTGAGTAAATAAAACAAAAAGGGAATGCATTATATACACAAACAGACAGAAAAACACGAATATATACATACACACACGTACAAATATATATGCGTGTTCGTACAAGTGTGTTGTTTTCTGGTCAAAAAGTGTGTAGAATCTGTTCAAAGGTTCTGCATGTATACACGATTTCGGTTATTCTTTTCGCCATTATCAAAGGCGATTTTAATTTTATATCTAAGGTAATTCCCTATGTATAATTCGCCTTCATCTATAATACAAGCCCCTGAAATATTACTGAAAGAGTGTGAAATGCTGCTACTCATACATAATACGCACCCTTGTGCCTCTCCAATTTCATTACGGCCAGCGTTTACTCCTCTTATTAAAAATGGTTTTAAACATAGAATAAGATTATTCTAATTTAGTTTTATGATAATACTTATTTTCTTTCACGGTAAATTTTTAAAGATTTTTTGTAGTTGTGCATAATACGCACCCCTAATTTTGCTTATTATTTTTCAGAAAAAATTGTGTATTATACACGGGGAATTACGGTATATGTCGCTCATTCATATATGTGTTACCTCTTTACCGAGAGTTAAAGAGGTAACGCTTTATTCAAAAATGCCTTTAAAAATTATGTACCATTTATTCACCATCTCCTGAAGAAGTTCAATCATAGTATCGAAACATGAAAGCTTTTGTGTAGGGATTTAATGTTTTTATTATAATCTCTCTTTATATATATATATATATATATATATATATATATATATATATATATATATATATATACACGAGGGTCATTCAATAAATAAGGTGAATTTTTCGGTATAAGGACTTCTAATACAGATAGAAACTTACTTTTTTTAAAATTTTCAACGTAGACTCCCAGCACTGTCCACACTTTTCCCATCTGTGCACAAGCTTCCGTATTCTCTCAGCGTAAAAATATTTGGAC
>OZ038511.1:80653277-80705777 GCA_964036315.1 Acanthosepion esculentum | reverse complement strand
TGTCTGTCTATCTATCTATGTTAATATCTATCTATCTATCTATCTATCTATCTATCTTCCTCTCTCTCTCTCTCGATATATATATATATATATATATATATATATATATATATATATATATATATATATATATATATATTTGTATATTTAGTCACCAAGCCTTCGTTTATGCATGTTTCATTAAAAACGACAGACAATGTACTACGATTGAGCTTTTTATTTAATTTTTCTTCTGTTCGAACAAGAGCTTTCTTTACAGGACATAGGGTGTGTAGGTACTGTCGAAATGTTTTATATTTTCGAGAGCTTTCGGTTATACCTTTAACCATTATCAAGGATGATTCAATTTTTCAGCTTAATTGAGTGTGTGCATTATGTGTATGTCTTAGTGTGTAGTAGGGATGTTTTTATATTACTGAATACGGTTGACACATTGTGGCCTTGTTCGTAGTTAATATTGTTAAGAGTGGGCTTTTTCTTTTTTATTATTAACGCCTCCATTATTATTAATCTTTTTTTTGCAGATGGATGCAGTTAATATATTTGTGTTTTCTACTAGTAGGTTTCGAATGGAGTCTGGTAAATTTGCGTGCGTGTTTAAATGCGTTCTAATGGAGCTGTGGTCAGATAGGTGTAACGTAAGACGTCTGGATAAGCATGTGGTTGTGTAACCGATGTAATTATTCATGAGTCCGGTTTGATCAGGAACACAGTTCCTTAAGGGGCATTTGAACTCATAGATAATGTTCGTTTTTTGTAATTTTGACTTAGCTGGTGTGTTGTTATTTTTGAGGATAAGGTTAGCTGTCGTAAATTTTTTTATAGTAGATAATTAATTTGATTTTTTTATTCGGGTCAATTGGGGTAGTGTATTTCTTTATACTGTGTCTTAGTGAGGATTCATTTTGTTTGCAATTCTTATGCATTTGTTTTCTGTCATAAATGTGTATGTGATTTTTGACTGTATCTTCACTATCGTTATTACTTACTTTAGGGAGAAATAGTCTAATTTGGTGATCTATATGGTGGTTAGAGAAGCCGTTGTTGATTAGTGTTTGTTTTACGTTATTAAGTTCTTTGAGGAAGAGTATTCGATAGGATGAATTCTGGTGTGCTCTTTTTAGAAAGTTTTTTTATTACGGCTATTTTGTACCTAAGTGCACATTCGCTTTTATAGTTAAGGTGGCAGGAGTTTTTGCTGGTGTGTTTTTTTGTATAATGATGTAATGGAAGTGTTATTGCTGTATTCAACGAGGACATCTAAGAATGGAAGTTTTGTTTTTTTGTCTCTCTCTCTCTCTCTCTCTCTCTCTCTCTCTCTCTCTCTCTATATATATATATATATATATATATATATATCACAGTCTATTCATATCTATCTATCTTGCTATCTCTCCCTCTCTCTCTACATATATATATATATATATATATATATATATATATATATATATATATATATATATATATATATATCACAGTCTATTCATATCTATCTATCTTGCTATCTCTCTCTACATATATATATATATATATATATATATATATATATATATATATATATATATATATATATATATATATATATATATAAAATAAATCCTAAAGAACAAAGGAAAACCTACCTAGGATTCACATAAACAAATCTTCAGGGTAAGGTTTTCCTGACTATTTAGGATGTATTTTATTTATTACCGATCTAACTAGCGTATTGAGGATTCTACGTTTTAGTCTTATTACTCGCTTAGTATTTTTTTTCTTTGGACTAAAGACTGAAGGCATTGGACGATTTATTTCGCCCTGTTCGATTAGTTTTCAGTTATTTCTTTTTTTATTTCCAATCTTTTCCTCGGGTACCGATTTGTTTTGACATATCTACAATTTGAGCTATTAGTATATATATATATATATATATATATATATATATATATATATATATATATATATATATATATATATTGCTGTCTATTCATATCTATCTATCTATCTATCTATCTATCTATCTATCTATCTCAGTATGTCAATCATCCTGTCTATCTATGGGCGTTAGTTTATACGGCTCATTCTCTTTTTTGTAGACCTGTATCTATCAACCAATCTAAGTGTCTATATAAATATACAGACGGTTACTAATGGCTAAGAGTTTAGACAAAGAAATTGTAAGCACAGAGATCAAAAGTATCCCCATCAGCGAAGGAGATAAATGAGACTTTGAGAAAAAAATGTACGACAGACAAAAATCAATAAGATAAAATATGTACTTGAAACAGACACATCTATAGCCCTCAGCGAAAGAAACATGCTTGGCCTGGAGGAATAGACTGACTAAGTGCCATTGAAACAGACGTGTGTCGATCGTGAAGTAACCAACCAATCTAACTATTCATATCTGTCTAACTATTTATCTATCTCATTCAATTAATATCTATATATATAGGTAGCTAGCTAGCTAGCTATCTAAGTCTAGTCATATCTATCTATCTATCTATCTATCTATCTATCTACCTATCTAAGTCTATTCATATCTATCTATCTATTTTTATACATATATCGCCGTCTATACATATCTATCGATATATATATATATATATATATATATATATATATATATATATATATATATCGGTATCTATTGAATATATATATATTGCTGTATTTTCATATTTATCTAGCTAGAAATATAGTCAGATAATGCATAGACACCTCTCTCTCTGTCTCTCTCTCTGTCTCGCTCTCTGTCTCTCTCTGTCTCTCTCTGTCTGTCGTTCTCTCTCTCTCTCTCTCTCTATATATATATATATAGAGAGAGAGAGAGAGAGAGAGACAGAGAGAGAAAGAGGTGTCTTTTCAGTATCTGTCTATATTTCTGAGATGAGGTATTATGTAGACTATTTACATTATTCGGACTATTGTCCTCATCTTTGTTGCCATATTTATTACAACTTTCGGCCTTTCAGTATCTGTCCATATTTCTGAGATGAGGTATTATGTACACTATTTACATTATTCGGACTATTGTCCTCATCTTTGTCACCATATTTATTACAACGTTTTGGCCTTTCAGTATCTGTCTATATTTCTGAGATGAGGTATTATGTACATTATTTACATTATTCGGACTATTGTCCTCATCTTTGTTGCCATATTTATTACAACGTTTCGGCCTTTCAGTAGCTGTCTATATTTCTGAGATGAGGTATTATGTACACTATTTACATTATTCGGACTATTGTCCTCATCTTTTTCCTTGAGGATGGACACATGGATAAAGGCGTTAGTTAGATCCAGTGACAGAACCCAAAGAGTGTGTGTTCAATACCCGGTTAAGGCAGTGTTGAACTTGGAGAGGTGAATTAACAAGAGATAACTGACAACTGGCATCCATTAAACATGGCACGTAGAATTAGAACAGTCTACCCCAGTGAGCGAAATAAAGGGTTCAGTTCGATATTCCAACCATCTGAAGAAGGCTGGAGCGTACATTGACCGAAAAATTGTAATAAATATGGCGATAATGATGAAAATAGTCCGAATAATGTAAATGGTGTCTATTCATATCTATCTATTTAACTATCTAATCGAAGCCTATTCATATCTATCTATCTATCTATCTATCTATCTATCTATCTATCTATCTATCTATCTATCTATCTATCTATCTCATTCTGTGCATATCTATCTATCTATTATATATATATATATAATATATATGCTGCTTTCGCTTGTCCCTAGCCTCATGAATTTAAACGTCCCACGAGGCTGGCATCCCATTCCCACCCCTTCACCGTTGAAACTGTTAGATGTAGACGTCTCTTCTACTCCAATAGCTTCATGTCTCGCATGTCTCGCCTGTGGAACTCCCTTCCCTATTACTGTTTCCCTGACAAATACAATCTCCAACTATTTAAGTGTAACGTCAATCGACATCTCCAGTTGCCTTGATCTATCCACTTCCCTTCTCCACATCCTTTCACCTTTCATTCCTATCTGCTCTCGCTCCAAATCTTCTGTAACCCCCTTGCCTTGATCGACCCACTCTCTTTCTCTTTCTCCACATCCTCTCCTTTACCACTCCTATCTGTTCTTCCTCCAACCCTTCTATAACCCCTTGCGTGATAGTCGCCTCCAGCCTTACTTGGGGTGATACGCTTAAAAAAAATATATATATATATATTCACTTTTATATACATATATGTATTTAAAGACATTTATATATATTATGTTTAACGTTCTTTTTATAGATACATAATATATATAAATGTATTTAAATAAATTGTCGGACTATGTCCAATTCAAAAATACATATATGTATATATATACATATTTTCGTCTTTTTATATCTATTTACCTAAATATTATATATATATATATATATATATATATATATATATATATATATATATATATATATATATAAAAGTCTGTTCATATCTATCTCTCTATCAACCCCTCATATCTATCTATCTATCTATCTCATTATAATCATATCTATCTATTGGTTTTTTGCCTTGATCACACTCGTTCTATTTACAAACCCCGTGACTGAACCGGTGGAATGCCCATCAGAGGAGGTCCTGCATGTGTAACGTTCCTAAACATTTTGACGGCCCAAAAGGAACACAGGTAAACAATATGCCGGAGCCTCCTTGTCTGCATTGCTTTCCTCCTTTCCATTTTCGTTTGTTTGCTTCGTTCTTCAAATTCCAAGACATATTTCTCTCCTGGTACGGATCGCAGTTCGGTAAATACAAGCATTTACACCAACACTCACTCACTCTTCCTACCTTTTCTCGCTCCGTACTTCTTTATTTCTCTCTCTCTCTTTCGCTCTCTCACTCATGCGCATTCTAAAGAATTCATCTACCTATATACGAATCAATATTGTTGCAAAGCCTAAGATACTCACACATTTTGCACGTACACCAAAGAAAAATAACAACTCAAATACTTGTACCCACCAAAAATAACATTTATCGCCATAAGTAATAATGGATAAAAAAAAAGAAACTAACAGTTATAGATTAGTAGAAGTCCTTTACCGGAGATGTTTCCTCATGGACAGACTGGTAGTGGCCCTTTTTGGGTAAAATATTGCGTTTCCCTAACAAAAAAACAAAAAAATTTGCATGTTCGATTACCGTTGGATTTGGTTGGCTTTGTTTTGTTTTATGGGATATCAACCAAAAACGCTTTTTCAATCACACACACACACACACACACACACACACACACACACACACACACACACACACACACATATACATATATATATATATATATATATATATATATATATATAAAGAGAGAGATTATAATAAAAACATTAAATCCCTACACAAAAGCTTTCATGTTTCGATACTATGATTGAACTTCGTCAGGCGATAGTAAATAAATGCTAAATGATTTTTAAAGAAATTTGTGAATAAAGCGTTACCTCTTTAAATCTTGGAAAAGCGGTAACACTTTGTTTTTAAATTTTATAAATAACTAAAAATGGATAAAAAAAAGAGAAGCTAACAGTTATAGATTAGTAAAAGTCCTTTAATGGAGATGTTTCCTCATGGGCAGACTGGTAGTGGCCCTTTTTGGATAAAATATTGCGTTTCCCTAACAAAAAAACAAAAAATTTTGCATGTTCGATTACCGTTTGATTTAGTTGGCATGGTTTTGTTTTATGGCATATCAACCAAAAACGCTTTTTTAATGCCAATTTATTTTAAATATATATATATATATATATAAAAAGACATTTTTTATGTTTATACGTTCTTTTTATATAAGTAAATTCTCTGTTCATAATAGACAGTATTAACGGCATTTACCAGCCTGAATGTCCGAGAAATTTTCAGCTAAAATATTCGCCCTCCGACAGAAAACGAACTTCTATCCTATACGGAACCGTCATATAGCCTGACGTGCTTCACCGATTGACCCACAGAGGAGCGTGCCTATTTCACACACACACACACACACACACACACACACACACACATATATATATATATATATTTCGGCAGCAATTTTTCATTAATGCATGTTTCATTAAATAATATAGACAAGTTTTGTCTATTTATTTTAAGTAAGTTCCCATCGTATTCTTTGATAAGCTTAATCACATTATCGTTGAAAGACGAAAGGAAAACACCATATTGACACATGTTTGAATCCAATCTAAGGTTTCGGCTTACATAAGCCATTATCAAAGATGACAATTTTAATAAATCAAACCACACATATACGAAACCACAATAATTAAAAATCCTTGAAGCTATATACATAAAGCAGTTGAAACTTAACCTGAACAAAATAAACTATGAAATCTCCACAAATATTCTTAAATGCCTATCATCTATAGCAGAAGCCATTGGTTTATACCAATGGCTTCTCATACTTAATACTTCTCGTTTTCACTCTCGCCTGGTCATGATTGTCATCTCGAGCTACGACGCGTTTTTCGCTTCCTTTGCTCGTAAATAAGAGTTTGTCGTTACTTTGAGCTTATTCAAACAGGAAGGGCGGGCCATTATTGTGGTTTCGTATATGTGTTGTTTGATTTATTAAATTTGTCATCTTTGATAATGACTTATGTACGCCATATTGACACATGTTTTCACTCTCGCGTGGTCATGTGTGACGTCACGAGATGCGACGCGATTTTCGCTTCCTTGGCTCGTAAATAAGAGTTTGTCGTTACTTTGAGCTTATTCAAACAGCAACGGCGGGCCATTATTGTGGTTTCGTATATGTGTTGTTTCACGGTAAAACAAAAGTGCCGAAAAAATTTTTGGCATTGAAAAAACCAGACGACATGTGAAAAATGGGTGTCATCATTTATTAAACAGGCACCCCTACCCTAAATTTACTTAACATCATTTCAAAAGTAACTCATATTTTGATACAATAGTTTTCGGTAAAAATGAATACCCTACCACCCCTTGTCAAAATGATTGAATTTCTCCGTATCCTTAGAAACTAATATCAAGAGTGTATGTGCTTATAAAATTCAGTAAATTTCAAAATAACTTATTCCAAAATTCGCTTGAAAATGAAAAAGTACTAGGGATTTTAATTTAATTCTATAATTATATTTGACGTTTTTAGTTTCTGTTTTTGAAACATGATAATTCTAGTATGGTGATGGAACTATATTTTTAAACTAGTAACTTTATAATATATATATATATATATATATATATATATATATATATATATATATATATATATATATACCGGCTGTAACAGCCAAATTATCTAAATCGTGTTACATCTTAATTGTCCATCTCACAAAATGTTTAATATCTGTAAAAAAGCACGAAACTAATTGAGTTTCTTTTTTCCAGGTTTTCAGATAAGACATTTAGTTATTTTGAGACCATTTGACATAAGTATCAATGAAAAAACCTTCAAGTTAAAAAGAGAGCAAGCTGAAATTATTTTGTGTCAGAACCACTGTCTTCTCAAATGAGCAGTGATGAGAAGAAAAAGATCATTCAGGCCTTCAGTAATGGTACCAACACTTATATTCTGGCTTCCATCTTCAAAGTCCATTCAAGAACTATCACAAGAACGATGAAAAAGAGGGAACAGTAGAGTGGAAAAATTGAATCAGGAGGTCACAAAAGGGAGAGGGATCATCATTTCAACTTAGAGCTAAATGGATTAATTAGGAAAGATCCAACTCAATTCATAAGACGTTTGGTCCCTGAGGGAGGAGTTTCAGCTATGACAGTTCAAAGAGAAATGACAAAAAGACTTGAAAATGAAATTGTAGGTGAAATGTGTGAGGTAACTTATTACTCCAGGACAGAAAGTTAAAAAGTTAGAGAGGGTGAAGATCATCTTGAATAAGTTGGAAAATAACCTTGGAATAATATATATATATATATATATATATATATATATATATATATATATATATATATATATATATATTGTACTTTATTTCAATACTTCATGAGTTTCCGATCCTTACCTGCGATTAAAATAATGATGAACATGTCATTTTCGTTTATGATCGATTTCATCACGATTCATCTGATAAGCTAAGAGAGTAATTATACATTCTTATTGCTCAAAGTAGAGACCAATAGGGTAGTAAAAAGCCTCTGAAAATTCCAGTAAGATATATTTAATCATTTCTAAGATGCAACGTTTCAGAACTTAATCTAACAATTGGACAATTTTGATTTTACATGATTTGGACAATTTTGCTGTTACACTCAGTATATATATATATATATATATATATATATATATATTACACTCAGTATATATATATATATATATATATATGTATATATATATATATTACACTCAGTATATATATATATATATATGTATATATATATATATATATATATATATATATATATATATACTGAATGTAACACACACACAGACACATATATATATGTGTGTGTTTGCGCGCGCGTGTGTGTGCGTGTGTGTGAATATGTGTGCGTGTGTGTGTGAAAATACCAAACAAGGAAGAAGACTGGAGACTTAGACGTTTGCATGAGCGCATATGCAAGGCTATAAGGACCACCTTCATAGGCATAGCATGGGGAAAATACAGGACGCGGTCTGCTAATAATGAAGCAGAAACCAAACATGACCAGTAGCAGTAGAATCAGTCGTAAATGTGAAAAGGAGCGGCACTAATCAACAGGCAGTTTAATACGAAGTCTCCAAGACCGCTACAACAAATTGTACTACGGGAAAGTAGCCCGGTGAATTAAAGCAGTGTTTGGTGGATTTAGTAACATATTGGTCATGAATTAAATCCACAATATAAGAACTAGACATGGAAACGAGAACAATCTAACTCCGTAGATTAAATAAATATCTATCACAGTCTGTAAATATCTATCTATCTATCTATCTATCTATCTATCTATCTATCTATCTATCTATCTATCTATCTATCTCTTTCAGTCTGTTCATATCTATCTATCTATCTATCTATCTATCTATCTATCTATCTATCTATCACAGTCTTTTTCTTTCTTTCTATCTATCTATCTATCTTCTCTATCTATCTATCTATCACAGTCTGTTTCGATCTATCTATCTATCTATCTATCTATCTATCTATCTATCACAGTCTGTTTCTATCTATTTATCAATCTATCTATCTATCACAGTCTGTTTCTATCTATCTATCTATCTATCTATCTATCTATCTATCTATCTATCACAGTCTGTTTCTATCTATCTATCTATCTATCTATCTATCTATCTCTTTCAGTCTGTTCATATCTATCTATCTATCTATCTATCTATCTATCTATCTATCTATCTATCACAGTCTTTTTCTTTCTTTCTATCTATCTATCTATCTTCTCTATCTATCTATCTATCACAGTCTGTTTCGATCTATCTATCTATCTATCTATCTATCACAGTCTGTTTCTATCTATTTATCAATCTATCTATCTATCACAGTCTGTTTCTATCTATCTATCTATCTATCTATCTATCTATCTATCTATCTATCTATCTATCACAGTCTGTTTCTATCTATCTATCTATCTATCTATCTATCTATCTATCTATCTATCTATCTATCTATCTATCTATCTCTCTGTCTGTCTGTCTGTCTGTGTGTCCTCGTACTTCAGTCTTTTCTTAATATCTGTCCTTCAGCCCAGCCAGGAGCTCTGAGTTTGCCCATATCTCTGCGAATTTTTTCATTCACATCTCTCTGTTTCAATGACTCTATGTATCTGTTCGTCTCTCTTGCCCGATTCAAATCTATTTATCTATTGGTCTCATCTAAGTGCCGTGTAAACAGACGGTTGTTCAGTCATGATGACCCTGGCAGTGGGCAGAACGTGCCCTTCTCGCAATTCTTCTTCACCCGAAAGAATGCCATCGACACTTGTCAGATGCCAGCCGTTGAGTGAAAACTAAATAGTACAATGAAATGGCCAAAGGAAAATCCTGTTTTATTCCCCTTTCCCCAAATGGCAACCCATAGATATTCCTTGACAGCAAATTCTTCGAAAATTCCTTATGGAATTTTCCATATGTCTTTCTTGCAGTGAAAACTAAGAAACGCTATTTAAATAGACCGGTCCACTCTTAAATGTAAGAATTATATATATATATATATATATATATATATATATATATATATATATATATATATATATATATATATATATATATATATATATATATATATATAACGTGGCTTCCCTCTGTCTGTTCTATAAATAATTTCCGAACGGTTCTTCGAATTATCTTTCTTCCATGATACCCCTACCGTGTTAATTTAAGCTTACTACTAGATTTATTGAGGAAATAGATGCAACTGTAAGTTTTATTCTAATTTATTTTCTTGCAATTCTTACCTCTGGATGTTTCTTCCGCTTTCTAGATTCCCTGCTACCTACAGACTTCAAAGATTAAAATACAATGTCAATTTTCATCTTTCGTCTTCCTGAAACCTGTTCTTTTATTGTCCTTTCTCCACACTAAAGTCTTCTCATTATCTTTCACTCCCAGTAACCCCTTGCGTCTTAGTGGGATTATCGCCATCTTCTGTCTTCCTGAAATCTGTTCTTTTATTGTTCTTTCTCCTCACTAAAGTCTTCTCATTCTCTTTAACACCCAGTAACCCCTTGCGTCTTAGTGGCATTATCGCCATCTTCTGTCTTCCTGAAACCTGTTCTTTTATTGTCCTTTCTCCTCACTAAAGTCTTCTCATTCTCTTTCACACCCAGTAACCCCTTGCATCTTAGTGGCATTATCGCCATCTTCTGCCTTCCTGAAAGCCGTTCTTTTATTGTCCTTTCTGCTCACTAAAGTCTTCTCATTATCTTTCACTCCCAGTAACCCCTTGCGTCTTAGTGGGATTATCGCCATCTTCTGTCTTCCTGAAACCTGTTCTTTTATTGTCCTTTCTCCTCACTAAAGTCTTCTCATTCTCTTTCACTCCCAGTCACCCCTCGAGTCTTACTGGCATTATCGCCATCTTCTGTCTTCCTGAAATCTGTTCCTTTATTGTCCTTTCTTCTCACTAAATTCTTCTCATTCTCTTTCACTCCCAGTCACCCCTTGAGTCTTACTGGCATTATCGCCATCTTCTGTCTTCCTGAAACCTGTTCTTTTATTGTCCTTTCTCCTCACTAAAGTCATCTCATTCTCTTTCACTCCCAGTAATCCCTTGCGTCTTAGTGGCATTATCTCCATCTTCTGTCTTCCTGAAACCTGTTCTTTTATTGTCCTTTCTCCTCACTAAAATCTTCTCATTCTCTTTCACTCCCAGTAACCCCTTGCGTCTTAGTGGCATTATCTCCATCTTCTATCTTCCTGAAACCTGTTCATTTATTGTCCTTCTTCTCACTGGTTCCTTCTAAATTCTACTTCAAGTCTATACTTCTAACGTCTCCGCATACACCCTGAATTTTATATTATTCTTAGGTTTCCGGTTAATTCAAAAGTATTTTCTTTCTTTTTCAGTTCCAATGCACTCTTGCATCTTAGTGGCGTTATCGTCTAGCTTGGGGTGAGTTGATTAAAAATGAATTAGAATTCAATTGCTGTGTGCTTAGAAGATCATCCCCTAGATCAATCCCCTGGTCTACCTAGATTCCCTGATGGACACTGAGCTTAGAGTCTAATTTGGTATCATCAGTGGTGTGTCACATACTATGAACAGTAAGTGATCAAACCGTCCCTTCCCCATTAATGTGGCACGTGTATTTCTGTCTATTAATCGGTTTTCATTCTCAGTCATCCTTGTTTACTAAACCACAATGTTTGATATAACGTTTCATTCATTTGTTTTCATCAGAACGAATTTAAATTATACTCTTAGAGTTTTTCCATTATTTTTTTCATTCTGTATTCTTAAGAACCGAATTAAAAATTTAATTTGAAAAATTGAGTTAAAATTAATTAATCCAAGTTTGAATTAATATAAAATTAAATTACAAAGTGAAATTTAAAACGAAATTATAAACTATAATAAGCATGAATAAAAAAATAATTAAGAAACAATTATAAACCTATTAAAAATCTGAATTAAACATTGAATTAAAATTTGAATTAAACATTGAATTAAACATTGAATTAAAATTTGAATTAAACATTGAATTAAAGATTGAATTGAAATTTGAATTAAAATTTGAATTGAAATTTGAATTAAAATTTGAAGTAAACATTGAATTAAAATTTGAATTAAAATCTGAATTAAATAGAATTTAAAAACTGCATTAAATTGGATCAAAAATAAAATTCAAGTAAAAATTGCGGAAATAATTAAATTAAAAAAATAAAGACATCTTAATAAAAAAAATGAATTAAAAAATTGAAGTGATTGAATTAAAATTGAATTTCTAAAATTAAATAAAAAAAATTGTATAAAAATACTGATTTAAAAACATGAATTGAGTTGCAAAAATGAACTAAAAAGTTCATTTAACAATTGAATTTTAAAAATGTCTAAAAACAGATGGCGTAAAAAATTAAAAATTCAATTAAATAACAGATTTACAAAACTGAATTCAAAGATTCAAATTAAAAACAAGAACAACATCTACGTCTTTTCTCTTCATTTCTTTTTGTTTGTTGATCGGCTCAGATGAAATTCTGTGTTTGTCTACATCGCCCCCGCATCTCGAAGTGTCAGGAAAGAAATGAGACATTTTATCACAAATATTCTTTGGTCACTAAACCACTCCTGCCTTCTCTTTTCATAGCATAATCCTCTTACAGCCAAAGCACATACTTATTTTATTTAATTAGTAATCTCGTCCTGTAGACAGACGAGTAGCAGGATTTTATTTATTTATTTATTTTCCTCTCCTTATCTTTTCTAATCTCTAATACAACTGTTTATCAAAAAACAGACGTAATGTAAAAATGAACACAGAAAACAGCTGACATGAAGTGGAAAAAAAAACCCTATATTGAAACCATTGCCAGGTCAGCTGCTAAGAAAGTCGGTTTACTCTAATCGTGCGAGACATTTTTTCTTACATATCTATAAGTCTACCATTCGACCTTGCTTAGAATATTGCTGCCATATATGGTCCGGTGCTCCTGCTATTTATCTTGAGCTCCTTCATAAGCTCCAAAGAAGAATCAGCAATATTATTGGTCCTGATCTGGCGGCTCGGCTTCAGTCACTTACCCGCTGTCGTAATGTTTCTCCTCTGTGCCTTTTTCTTTTATAAATACTTTCATGGTAATTGTGCCGTATACTCCTCCTCTTCCTGGGGTTCTTTTGGGCGACGGCCTCAATTAATGCATTGTTGTATATCTTCTCTCTGCCATCTTCTGGCCGGATAACGAAATGATTTGGGATTCCGGAGATGAAAGAGGCATTAATAAAGGAAATTTTAAATCTTACTAGTTTATTAATCACGTCGACGGGTACATCTAGCCAGTGGGGTTGCTCTTTTACTCCCACTGGGGTGCAGTTTCCCAGACACAAAATAACACGTCTACATTCTTCGACGTGTAAAACTAACTCACTGAAATCCGTTTCTATATTTCTCATTACCACGCTAGCTTTAGCTAATCAAAAATCGACTTCCTTTTTTTTCCTCTATCTGACCTCAAAGGTCAAAATGAGGAAGTCAGAGGAGAAATACAATTCTCTAAAAGATAATAGTCTGCTAGACCAGTATTTAACACGGTGTTGTTATATCACAGGTGTAATAATTCCCTTAATGGGAGAAATATAAATGATTGCATAAACCTTTCTTCCATAACTCGCTTCACTTATAAGGTATTCACTTGCACTCTCTGGGTGGGTAGATAGATGACACTTGGAGAAAACATCTGCTATTTCTGATATCTCGAAAAAATATCGATTCACTTTTGCTCAGACAACTTGCTCCTAGCTACTGCCTTTCAATCTCAACATTACGACGCGCCGCTGGCAACTCTAACAGGCGTTATTGGAACTACTCGATGAACAGTGTATCCGCGTTAACGGGCGATCTAGAACTCATCAATCCCTTTTGTGACCGTTAATATTGCGACCGGAAGTCCTCAACTTATGGTTTGTTGCGACTTAAAGATATTTTGTTTTATTTTATTCATATTTGTTCAAATTGTTGGCCGCCTTGAAGATCTTATTTCACAGACCTTAATGCTGGTCATAAAATATGAATCAGTTAATACCGTTATAGATTCACAGACCGTCAACTTCTGTGCGTATGTTCCGGTCAAAATGACACACGTATCTCTCTCTCTCCCCTCTCTCTCTCTCTCTCTCACACACACACACACACACACATCCTTATCTATCTCTGTAAGAATGTCTGTTGTAACACTTCATGATGTAGTCGATCATGACTCTCCATAGTTTCCATTCTTTTCTTACTTAAAAATTGTCACTATTTCTTATAGTATCTGTCTATATTTCTGAGATGAGGTATTATGTTCACCATTTACATTTACTTCCTGAAATCCCTTTCTCTATCTATCATTCCAACGCTAGTTCTAGCCAATCAAAAACGACTTCCTTTGTTTTGTCCTCTATCTGACCTCAAAGGTCAAAATGAGGACGTCAAAGGAGAAATACAATTCTCTAAAAGATAATAGTCTGTTAGACTATTATTTAGCAATTTTCCGGATGAGATCTTTGTTCGGATTAGATCTGTATGAATTTAAGCGCAGTACTAGACTGGCGTCGAGATCCCATCAATTTACACTTGACCTGGCAAGATCTAGCCGTAAATTCTATGCTAAAAGTTACTTTCTCACACTTCCAGCTTGTGGAACTCCCTTCCGCTCCATGTTTTCCAGCCAGCTTTAATCTTCAAAAATTTAAATGCAATGTCAATCGCTAACTACTGTCCCCTTGATTACTCTTTCCTCTTCCCGCACATTACACTGGTCAACAGGATCTTTGGTGTCAAAAAACAAAACTCATATTTTTTTTTAGCTAATTTAATTTTTAGCAGATTCCGAAAATGACCATGGTTTTTCTTGGTTAGCTACCGTTTTTACTGTGTTGAAATTACTCATTTTTGGAATAAAGAACAATTTATGACCATGGCGAATCGTAAAATTTACTTAAAAAAGGTCTTAGAAACCTATCAATTTTCAGGTAGGCCGAGCAATTTATGTCAGCCACATGAAATAAACTATTTTCATAAGAAAAAGGTGTTTTTGAATAAAAAAATGACAAAAAAGATATACCGAATTTTTCCGATTGATAGCCAAAATTCAAATTAACTAATAAAATTTATCAGTAATACATTTTAGTAAACCTGATAATTAAGGTGACACCAAAAAAACGAAACCCTAAAATCTTCTGTTTGGTAGTGATAAATTTATCCCATCACTTTTATCCCTTCACGATGGAAGGAAACCAAGCATATTGAGAGCATTTTGTTTTCACAGTTGGAAAGAAACTCCAACTAAAGACATCCCAATTGAATGCACCTATTCCATTGTACATGATACTGCTGGAGTATCAAAAGGGACTTAAGTAACATTGAATATGACAGACAATCAAGAAAGAGAAAATTTTATCAGTAATACACTTTAGTAAACCAGATATTAAAGTGACATCAAAAAATGAAACCCTAAAATATTCTGTTTGATATTCATAAATTTATCCCATCACTTTTATCCCTTCACGATGGAAGGAAACCAAGCATATTGAGAGCATTTTGTTTTCACAGTTGGAAAGAAACTCCAAGTAAAATATGTATATATTAACTTTAAACATTCACTTCAATCTTTCATGAGCTTCCAATCTTTAACTATGATTAATTAATGATGAACATGTTAATTTCGTTAATGGTCAATTTCATGACGATTCTTCTGTTAAGCTTGGAGAGTAATTATACATTTCTTATTGCTCAAAGTCAAGTCCAATAGTCTCATAAAAACCTCGGCGAATTCCAGTAAGATAACTTTAATCATTTCTACGATACAACGGTTCAAAGCTTAATCTAAGAATTGGAAGTTTAGTTTTTACACAATTTGAAGAATTTTTCTGTTACACCTGGTATGTGTGTATATGTTTTTGTGTGTATGTGTGTGTGTGTGTATGATCTTCATTTTTATGACTTTCTGGATCAGGATTTCTTTTTTTAAAATCTTTTTATCTAGAATCTTATATCACAGAAGTACTATACGAGTAATATTCAATTCCAGGACGAATGTAGACTTATAAAAGTAGAAGATAGCCAGAAAAAAACTGTTTAGAATGAAACGGAAACCCAACTTTCTTGTCAGCTGACCTATCAGGTGATTAAATATAATCTTTCTACTTGATGTCAGCGGACAAGGCGCAGGCAGAGAATCAATTTCCTGGAGGTTAGCATCAGCCATATTGATAGAAGCTCCTCTTAAATGATTGAAAGAGTTTTGCTTTGTAGACATTAAAATTAGCAAGGTATTTATTGTCACAGGTTGTAGGTAAATTTTTAGATAAGCTGTCAATACGACTTTATCGAATCGATCGGAATTAGCGCTAAGACGTGAGTGCAGGGTGTTTCACAATTTTTTAAACAAAATGATCGTACGCAAATCAAGGAGCACAAATTTGTTTATTTATTTATTTTTTTAAGCTTATTACCCCAAGCAAGGATGGAAGCCACTAGCACGCAAGGGGTTACAGAAGGCTTGGAGGAAGAGCAGATAGGAGTGGTAAAGGAGAGGATGTGGAGAAAGATAGGGGATCGATCAAGGCAAGGGGGTTACAGAAGATTTGGAGCGAGAGCAGATAGGAATGAAAGGTGAAAGGATGTGGAGAAGGGAAGTGGATAGATCAAGGCAACTGGAGATGTCGATTGACGTTACACTTAAATAGTTGGAGATTGTATTTGTCAGGGAAACAGGAATAAGGAAGGGAGTTCCACAGGCGAGATGTGCGAGACATGAAGTTATTGGAGTAGAAGAGACGTCTACATCTAACAGTTTCAACGGTGAAGGGGTGGGAACGGGATGCCAGCCTCGTAGGACGTTTAAATTCATGAGGCCTAGGAACCAGTGAAGGCAGCTCCTCGGAGCAATTACCGTGAAAGTATTTGTAAAAAAGACAGAGCCAGGCAACGTCACGTCTGTGAGAGAGCGACTGCAGACTAGATGACAGATCAGGGCCAATTACATTGCATATCCGTCTCTGGATCTTATCAAGAACCCCGAGGCAAAAATGATAGAGCAAAGAAATTACTTTTATTGAAAGGATAAAATATAACATTTTCGTATCTGCAACCATTTAGTCTCAAACAGGAACCAAAAATTTCAAGAATAGCCCTAGAGCAGTGCTAGTCAAAGTACTTGTCTGCGGACTGGTGCCATGAAGCGAACCATCACTTACGGGTATGTAGCCAGTGTCCAGGTCATGCTAACGCATTATTTGTAAAGATTAAGGTTATATAATTTTTGTTTATCTGTTAATAAACTGCGTATGTTTTTTTTATTACTTTTTATATGTTTTGATATTGAATTATTTCAAGATAAAAAATAGTTAACTTTTATTATATTCATTATATATATCGTTTTCGGTATAAATTAATATTACCACGAAATATTACAGGTACGTGGCATATTAAAAAAAAATGCCGGTTCGCTATATCAGATAGTTTGACAAGCACTGCCGTAGGGTACATGCTCCAGGTATCCGCCGTTCAGCTATCTGTCTGTTGAAGGCAAAATTGTTGATAACGCGTGCACATTCCTCCTGGTAGATGTTATCATCGAGGAACCACCAGAAGAAGAAATCTTTGAATCAGGTCAGGCGAATGAGGGGCCCATTTTACTTCAGTATTGCGTTTGATGAGACGCTCCCCATTATTTCCACGGAGCCTTGCCATCGGAACATTAGCAGTGTGAGAAGGAGCACCATTCTGCTGGAAGCACTGTTACCGCTTCATCAAGGTCCTCACGCTTCTCGTATCTCCCCATCTGAGAGGCCGAGACTTTGTTTCAACAATTGTGAAACATATTGTATATGGAAACGGCCGAAACATTGTGAATATGGGAATGTAGATGAGGAAGACAGTCCAAATAATGTAAATAATACAAGTAATCATAATACCTCATCTTAGAGATAGAGACAGAAAGACGCCTTATACACGGGGATACAGACTGTTTCAGAATCTTTTAAACAAAATGATTGATCACAAATCAAAGACCACAAATGATAGAGTAATCGAAATTACATTTATTGAAACGTAAAAAGACAACATTTTCGGATCTGTTTACACTTTAGTCTAAAACATGAACCAAAAATGTCAAGATCAGCCCTAGACTACGTGCTCCTGATGTCCGCAGTTCAGTTGAGTGCACTGTTGAATAAAAGGTTGTTGATAACACGTCCATATTTCTCCTGACTGACCGCTTGAATCTTCTCAGTGATGGCTGCCTTCAATACAGCAATGGTTGTCCTGATAGGTGTTGTCCTTGTGTATCCCCCAGAGGAAGAAATCTGGGGGTTCAAGTCTGGCAAGCGAGGTGCCGATTCGACTGATGAGACGCTCCCCATTATTTTCACAGAGCCTTGCCATGGTAACATTAGCAGTGTGAGAAGGAGCACCATCTTGCTGGACCCGCTCTTCCTCCACATCAAGTTCCTCACGCACCTCGAGCTCTGTCCATTTGAGTGACAGCGGCTTTGTTTCAAAAATGGTGAAACACCCTATAAAATTGTTTTTTTAATCAGCGTTATCATTTTCCTAGATTGATTGCCAACTAATCAAATCTAGAGATCTTAGTCTTCCATATTTAACCCATAGATGGGAGGAAGAAGACATGAATTCGCATCTTTCCCAAGTATTTATGTGCAAAAGCGACCGCAAAATCTTCGGTAGGAATTGTTACTCGGCGATAACTGCTACGATACGAGCACATCCAGCAAGATTCTATTTATATCGGCCAAAAGTTTGACCTTAGAATGAGTGTACACAATGGGTAACCTGATAAAATTCGATGTGCAACCATGGAAACAAAGCCCTCCCACTAAGTTCTTGTTTATAGATAGAGAAGCCAACATCTTCAAGGCGTGTCTTCTGATATCAACAATCAAGACGAAGAAGAAAGAGGTTAGCATGACGTATCGGGGTGACTGACACGAAGGTGATGACGAGGCTGTTAAGGCTGGAAAGGAAGACATCTTGTTTCCACTTATCTTAGCCTTTCTTGCACACACACACACACACACACGCGCGCGCGCGCGCGTGCACACATACACACACACACACACACACACACACACACACACACACAGAATGATATCCTTTAATCTGAGATGAGATCTTACTTCTTCCACCCATCGTCAGAGACCTTTCCTCACCTCTTCCTACCTAGACTTTTCCATTCCTCTCAATCAGACAGCTTGCGAATTTACTAGGGTGTGAACTTTTTGGATGAAGGTCACTGGACAAGACAGTTAATTTCATTTAAGAAAGCATAACCTCTTTTCTATGTCGCCATTCTCTGAGATTTTCTATCTATCTATCTATCTATCTATCTATCTATCTATCTATCTATCTATCTATATATATATATATATATATATATATATATATATATATATATATCAGACTCTTCAGTTTTATCTATCTCTCCTTCTCAGTTTCATAATAATCTATCTCCATCTCTCTCTTTCTCTCCCTGCCCCTCCTCTCTCTCCCTTCCCTCCTCTCTCTCTCCCTCCCATATATATTTCTTCAGTATTTCTCTCTCTCTCTCACTGTATGTATGTATATATATATATATATATATATATATATATATATATATATATATATATATATATTATTTTTTTTTTAAATATGATTCCTTCGCTACATAAAAGTTCTCATGTTTCAAAAGCGAGAGCCGAGACCCTGAATATAATTTTTGAAATTAAGTTGAATTAAGGTGTTTGGTCTCGGCTCTCGCTTTTGAAACATGAGAACTTTTATGTCGCGAAGGAATCATATTTTTAAATAAAAAAAAATATTATAATATAAGCTCTACTTCTGTATGGAGCACTGTCTTTTTAAAAATAAAAGCAAAAATACTAAGGGACTCCGAATTATTTACCTAACGTGTTCTTTCCTATTTTTCTGCATACCTGCATATATATATATATATATATATATATATATATATATATATATATATATATATATATATATATATATATATCAGATTCTTCACTATCTCTCTCTATACATAAATACATACATAATATACAAAGTCCGACAATTATTTAATATATTTATTCTTTATACGTTTTTAGTGTTACAAATATTTAAGTGTATGTTCTGCTTATAATAAACAGTATTAACGATTCGATTCCTGTCGGAGGACGCATATTTTCTATGAAATTTCTCGCGTATTCAGGGCGGTAAATATTGATAATACGGTTTATTATAAACACAGTATTTACAGAAATATTTACAGAAATATTTACAGAAATATTTACAGAAATATTTACAGAAATATTTACAGAAATATTTGTATCTATCAGATAACGTATAAACAATATATATATTAAAATAATTGTCCGACTTATTCCATTTCATAACATATATATATATATATATATATATATATATATATATATATATATATATATATATATAATACACTAAATTTATCGTTGCGAATGAACTCGTTGTTGGCGCCTGCAGGTGGAAATATGTTAGAAAATGCCAAGCCCGAGATAACTCGTCATCGGCATGAGATAACTCGTAGTCGCCGTCTTAATAAAACCTGCCAAGGACGAGTTATCTCGTGGTTGGTCATCAATATGTTAAAATTCTATTTTTTTTTTTCGCCTAAAACTGCTTTTTCTGAAAATTCGGCTTCAAAAGTCCATTAACTTTTATAGCTCTTTTCATTACTGAAAGGCTTGTCATATCCTAACGGCACTCCGATATTTTTAAAAACAAACCGAAGAAAAAACTTCACCTTCCGGAGGTCAAAGTTTGCATTCAAATTCAGCATGTCAGATCTAGTGTGCAACTTTTGATATGGCAATTTACTAAGCGTGGCTTACAATATGGCACAAGGTCGAAAATATAGGGATCCCAGTGCAAATCGATCTCACTATTCAATCGTAATTGATCTGACGAGACAAGCTTGTTGACAATTAAACGACGTCGAAATGGTCAACGACTTTCTATGCGTAGCTTATATGTGGCACAGTGCCAGAAAGTATGGAGCACCCAGTAATGATCGATCTCACTATTCAGTCGTAATTGATTTCGTGAGACAAGCTTGCTAAACATTACACCACGTCGAAGTGCCCAGGTGATTTTGTAAGCATAGTTTAGCTGTGGCACAAGGCCAGAAAGTTTCGGGCACCCAGTGAGGATCGAATTCACTATTCAGTCGTAATTGATCTAGCGAGACAAGCTCGCTAACCGCTATACTACGTCGAGGTGCCCAATGATTTTCTAAACGTAACTTAGATGTGGCACAAGGCCGAAAATATGAGGATCAAATTCACTACTCTGTCGTAATTGATCTAGCAAGTCACGCTTGGTAACCATTTGACTAGACTATATAAGTTACTCAGAAATTTACATCTTAAATGATATCTTTTTTTGAACAGCCTGTACATCTAAAATCTAAAATCATTTAATATTCTCAAAATACCCACATAGAAATATATAAAGGTCTCTCTTTATAGCTAAATCGGGGCCTCAATTTAATAATAATATTTATTATTCTTGTTTTCAATACTCGAGTTTGTTGCTCGAAAATATAGCAATTGTGACTTAGTTGTAAATTCTCCTGAACAAAGAAAACGTATAAATTCATTTTCCTATGATTAAGTTTTATTACAATTCTAATAATCACTTTTTAAATAATAAAGGAGTGACGGTAGATAAAATAATAAAGGTGCCAAGGGAAAAGCCGTCCTTCTGACTCTCCGTTTTCTGCCGACAAAGGAAAATCCAAGTTTGCCAAGTTTAGAGAAAAATTTGACAACAATCAAAAATGAAATCTCGGTATAATATTATCATAGCGGGAACACAAACGATGGAAATTAAGGCAACAGAATTTGGGACAACACTGCGGGCATCGAGAACACAAACGATGGAAATTGAAACAGCAGGATTTGTGACAACACTGCGGACAGGGTGAACACAAACGACGGAAATTAAGGCAGGAGAATTTGGGACAACACTGCCGGCAACAAGAACACAAACGACGGGGAGCGTGAGACAGCAAAATTTGGGGCAACACTGCGGGCATCGAGAACACAAACGACGGAAATAAAGAGAGAAGAATTTGGGACAAAACTGCGAGCAGCGGGAAAGCAAATCGACTACTAAATTTGTAGATATTGTGCTGTGAAATTTGTAGATATTGTGCTGTGAATTTTGAATTCAGAACTTTATTTCTCCTACACTGTTTGGCAACAAAATCTAGAGAACACAATATGCCCCGCTGTTAAAGCCATAATTACGGTGTGAAGAGATGGTCTCATACATTTTCAAAGGGCATTGTGTTACATGTAGGTAGAAACGTAGGCTACTGAGATATTATTCTACTGACGATCAGAAAGAATAACCGAACAATTCAATTGTCAATGAGTAATCTTCAGATGACATCAGCTCTCCACTTGGCATCTACACTCTGTCTACATTACCATTTTCTCCTGCTTTGATAGTAAGATTGATCAGTCAGACAAGGTCAAAATGGAAGCTGGTTCTAAAACGACCCCAAGACCGTTGTTAACTGGGGCAAAAGCTGGCTTGTGAATTTAAACGCCTCCAAAACTAAACTTCTCTTCATTATTCATCTGGGAGACTCCTCTCCGCCTTCCATCAGTATGGCTGTTGCTATCCTCCAAGAAATTGTCTCATTGCGCATTCTCGGGCTAACATTCTCAGCTGACATTAAGTGGAAAGACTTTATTGAATCCATTGCTCGTTCAGCTGCTAATAAAGTTTTTGGAACTCCTTTCCGGCCCCCTGCTTTCCAGCCTACTTTAATCTGCATAAATTCAAATACAATGTCAATCGCTATCTACTGTCCAGTTGATTAATATTTTCTCTTCCAGTTCATTACTAATGTTTCTGTTCTTCCACACTCAGTAAACCCTTGCGTCTTAGTGGCTTTACTCTCTTGCTTGTAGTGATACCGATTAAAAATATATAATAATAAAAATAAGTACCTCTCTTGTTGCATGGAATTATCTTTTGAATCATTAAGTGTCGACGAAATGTATTTTTACAATATTATTCACCCTGTACAAGGCTAAAGAGTCACTCTAGGTAGAGTATAATTACAGAATGTCTGTAATTTTAACCGCAAATGTTTCATTGTAGCTTGTTTACGTATTTTGTCATTGTTTTAATAAATTTTTGAATAAAACAATTTCTCTTCAAGTCTATTTTTTTTATAAAATAGTTAATAATAAATCTATAAATAATAAATATTACCCGAGGAGTCAAAAGTATATATAATAATAGCGATGTCAAGGGAATAACATTTGAGACACGGTTTTATAGCAGGCGCGAACGTTAAACTCTGTATTTTCATTTCTCCCCATTTCATCCCAAGCATGTAAATTTCATATATGTTTCAAGTATGCTTTATGTATGTCTCATGCATGTTTTAAGTGCGTTTTTGTAAGTTTGATGTATTTTTCATCTATTTTGCATAAAAGTTTCATGCATGTTTCATATATGTTTCATGTAAGATTCATGTATGATTTATGTTTTATTCATGTTTCATGTATGTTTCATGCATGTTTCATGTATGTTTCACGTATATTTCAAGTATGTTTCATGTATGTCTCATGTAAGTTACATGTATGTTTCATGTATACTTCATGTATATTTCAAGTACGTTTTATGTAAGTTTTCATATGTGTGTTTCATGCATGTCTCAAGTATGTTTCCTGTAAATTTCATGTATTTTTCATGTATGAAAGTTTCATGCAAGTTTCATATATTTTCATGCATGTTTCATGTATTTTCATGTATGTTTCATGTAAGTTTAATGTAAATTTCATGTATGTTTCATGTAAGTTCCATGTAAGTTTCATATATGTTTCACGTATGTTTCATCTAAGTTTCATGTATGATTCATTTAATTTCCATGTTTGGTCCATGTTTCATGCAAGTTTCATGCATGTTTCTTGTATCTTTCATGTATTTTTCATGTATGTTTCTTGTAAGTTTCGTGTATGTTTTAATGCAGTCACAGATCTGCTGGTCGTTTAATATTCACTACCCACACCTTCTCGGTGGCAATTTCAGATCGATCGTCATTTTTCCAATGTGCTGATGGCAAAGCCAAAATATTTGCAACCACACGCAAAGAGACACAATGACACACAAAGAAACACGTATGTAAGTAAACATGAGTGGAAAAAAGCTGGAATTTTTCAGCAAAAATTCGGCACACCCCTACGATTCATTTTCATTCAGTTCGCGCCCTTTTTCCCCCCAGCGCTAATGATTTCATTTCCTCTTGCCTCTGGCAGAGACAGACGTTGGCCAAAGCTGTGAGCAAAATTTCCAGCAATATTTGAAAAAAAAAATGGCCGTCGATGTAGTTTTCGAGTTTTTGAATGAATTCTTCCATTATCTCTCTCTCTCTCTCTCTCTCTCTCTCTCTCTCTCTCTCTCGCATAAGCACAACGGATATATTTGCTTGTGTAGGTGGGTAAAACCATTAATATAATCTGAAGCCAGCAGACGAAAAATAAATCAATTATTTTAAACCAGAAATATATATATATATTTTTTTTACATCAAATCATTCGTAGACATTGCATTTAATTCAAGGGTTAGTATTAAATGCATAATTCCAATATTATAGAATTAAATTTTCAGTGTAAAAGCTACATTATACCTGTGTACCAGGTTTCGGAAAGATACATAGAAAAAAAGGAAGAAAAATAGATATTAAATAACAGACTAAGATAGATAATATATTGCAATGGATACATAACGAATAGCGATAGATAGATAGATAGATAGATAGATAGATAGATAGATAGATAGATAGATAGATAGAAAGGAAGAAACATAGATATTAAAGAACAGACTAAGATAGATAGATAGATAGATAGATAGATTGATAATGAATTGATATAGATAAATAGATAATGAATTGATATATATATATATATATATATATATATATATATATAGAGAGAGAGAGAGAGAGAGAGCGAGATAGATAGATAGATAGATAGATAGATAGATAGATAGAAAGGAAGAAACAGAGATATTAAAGAACAGACTAAGATAGATAGATAGATAGATAGATAGATAATGAATTGATATAGATAAATAGATAATGAATTGATATATATATATATATATATATATATAGAGAGAGAGAGAGAGAGAGTGAGATAGATAGATAGATAGATAGATAGATAGATAGATAGAAAAGAAGAAACATAGATATTAAAGAACAGACTAAGATAGATAGATAGATAGATAGATAGATAATGAATTGATATAGATAAATAGATAATGAATTGATATATATATATCACAAATTCCAACTCCTGTATATCAACTAACAAAATACATCAACCAACTCATTACTCCTTATCTTTCTAGTAAATATAGTGTTAAGTCAACATTAGAAGTAATCCAAATCCTAAAAAGCGAAAAACCCGACAATGAAATCATAGCTTCACTTGATGTTGAAAACTTATTTACCAATGTCCCTGTTAGTGAAACTATTGACATAATTATAAGAAATATATACAGTAACTCATCTTTACCCCCACTTAAAATTAATCCTAATATATTACGGAAACTACTATTAGCTTGTACTACTGAAGTCCCTTTCTTAGATCATAATAATAATATATATATACAATGTGATGGTGTCTCTATGGGTTCAGTACTGGGTCCGACATTTAGCAATTTCTATATGTCGAACCTGGAAAATAAGATATTTACAGACTTTAAAAAAACATCCATCTATGTAAGATACGTTGATGATATTCTTATGTTAGTTGAAAATACAGATGAAATACTTCAACTACAAAAATGTTTCCAAAATAATTCTGTCCTCAAATTCACGTATGAACTCAATACTAATAATAAAATTCCTTTCCTTGACATATTGATAAACACAAATAATAACAAATTTACTATTTCGCCATATAAAAAACCTACTAGCATAAATTCATGTACACTTAACTACAAGAGCGAATGCCCATATTACTACAAAATAGCAATTATAAAAAATCTAATACACCGTGCAGAAACTAATTCATCCACAAAACAGATTTTTTACAGTGAACTAAAGAATATAAAACAAACACTTGTTAATAATAGTTTTCCAAACTATATAATTGATGAACAAATAAGATGCTTTCTTAGAAATCTCAATACTAAGCAAATAGTACATAATACTGCTTCTACTAATCTCAAACATATTAATCTCCTATATCGTAATCAAATGCATACTAATTATAAACAAGATGAAAATATACTAAAAAAATTAGTAAATACTAACATATCCACAACAGATCCTAGCAAAAGAATTAAGTTAATTATATACTACACTAAATCTAAAATATCCAACTCAATTATTCGTAATGATTCTTCTCCCCCGGTTAGCGATTTGAAAAAACCCAACATAGTTTACAAATTCAGGTGCCCTTTGGGAGATTGTATCTCCAACGAACTAAATAATATCTATGTTGGTCACACCACAAACTCGCTTTCACGACGCTTGACACTACATTTGAATGATAACTCTAACATTTTTAGACATTTAAAACAACATGCCTGGCCGCATACACAATTCCGGAAAATCCTCGTCGAAAACACAATTATACTTAAACATGAAAACAATAAACAAAAACTAAAAATTCTTGAAGCTATATACATAAAACAGTTGAAACCTAACCTGAACAAAATAAACTATGAAATCTCCAAAAATATCCTTAAATGCCTATAATTAGTAACAGAAGTCATTGGTTCATACCAACGGCTTTCCATACTCAATACTCATCGGATTCACTCTCGCGTGGTCATGTGTGACGTCATGAGCTGTCGTGCGATTTTCGCTTTCAGCGTTTTATATGCACGTGTTTATCGTTGCTTGGAAATCATCCATGTAAACAAATAATACTATCATCAATTTCTTGTTCGTGTATTGCATAAATATATTGTGTAATTGTCATCTTTGATAATGGCTTATGTAAGCCGAAAGCTCAGATCGGATTAAATAAAAAAAAGTATGTATCAATATTGTGATTTTCTTTCATTATTTAATGATAATGTTATTAAGATTATCAGACTATATGAAAAAAACTTGCATAAAATATATAGACAACGCTTATCTATATTATTTAATGAGACATGTATTAATGAAAAAATGCTGCCTAAATACACACAATTTAAATTACATGATCCAGCAGCTCATAATACTATCAATACTTGGAATTATAAATGTAGCCTTGTGAAAAGGCAAATTGAAATATCCAAGGAAAAATTGAACACACTTAACAGCAACAAACAAGAATTATACGATAAACTAAAGGATATAACTACCCCGGACCAACTGGAGGAAATTACGCATAGACTCACGGAAATTATCAACAAATCTGAAGCACAACACCGGTTTAAAATTGTTAAAAAACTGAATACATTATACAAAGGTAATATCACACTTCCTGACAAAACGGATAAATACATTAACCTTTCTAACTATGAACTAACCAAGCACCAAAAAGAATTACTTAATCTTGGACCTAACTGCCATATATATCGTAAGTACAATCGACTTTTCAAAAAAATAGAAATCGAAACCCTATACCAAAACATTGTTAAACTCCAGGATGAACAGCTAATAAAAACTACACCAGAATTCAAAGACTTACTTAAGGCTGAGGCGCTCAAGGATCGGCATGATAAAAGCCGAAACTCCTCAAAAATACTTACTAAACAACTGAAAATTGCCGCACAAGAACTACGCAACCACCCTGACATAATCGTAAAAAAAGCTGACAAGACCAACATTTTCGTCCTTCTAAACAAATTAGATTATAACAAAAAACTTGACCACATACTCCATGATCACATAAAATTTAAAAAACTCAACAATAATCCGACCAACCAACTAAAATCAAAGCTTAATAAACTCATTAATGCTAATAATGCCGAACAGAACTCATTAAAACTCCCTAAGATTGTTGGTGATTATAGGCCTGGTTACATATACGGCAATATAAAAACACATAAACCTAACTATCCTCTCCGTCCTATCATATCACAAATTCCAACTCCTGTATATCAACTAACAAAATACATCAACCAACTCATTACTCCTTATCTTTCTAGTAAATATAGTGTTAAGTCAACATTAGAAGTAATCCAAATCCTAAAAAGCGAAAAACCCGACAATGAAATCATAGCTTCACTTGATGTTGAAAACTTATTTACCAATGTCCCTGTTAGTGAAACTATTGACATAATTATAAGAAATATATACAGTAACTCATCTTTACCCCCACTTAAAATTAATCCTAATATATTACGGAAACTACTATTAGCTTGTACTACTGAAGTCCCTTTCTTAGATCATAATAATAATATATATATACAATGTGATGGTGTCTCTATGGGTTCAGTACTGGGTCCGACATTTAGCAATTTCTATATGTCGAACCTGGAAAATAAGATATTTACAGACTTTAAAAAACCATCCATCTATGTAAGATACGTTGATGATATTCTTATGTTAGTTGAAAATACAGATGAAATACTTCAACTACAAAAATGTTTCCAAAATAATTCTGTCCTCAAATTCACGTATGAACTCAATACTAATAATAAAATTCCTTTCCTTGACATATTGATAAACACAAATAATAACAAATTTACTATTTCGCCATATAAAAAACCTACTAGCATAAATTCATGTACACTTAACTACAAGAGCGAATGCCCATATTACTACAAAATAGCAATTATAAAAAATCTAATACACCGTGCAGAAACTAATTCATCCACAAAACAGATTTTTTACAGTGAACTAAAGAATATAAAACAAACACTTGTTAATAATAGTTTTCCAAACTATATAATTGATGAACAAATAAGATGCTTTCTTAGAAATCTCAATACTAAGCAAATAGTACATAATACTGCTTCTACTAATCTCAAACATATTAATCTCCTATATCGTAATCAAATGCATACTAATTATAAACAAGATGAAAATATACTAAAAAAATTAGTAAATACTAACATATCCACAACAGATCCTAGCAAAAGAATTAAGTTAATTATATACTACACTAAATCTAAAATATCCAACTCAATTATTCGTAATGATTCTTCTCCCCCGGTTAGCGATTTGAAAAAACCCAACATAGTTTACAAATTCAGGTGCCCTTTGGGAGATTGTATCTCCAACGAACTAAATAATATCTATGTTGGTCACACCACAAACTCGCTTTCACGACGCTTGACACTACATTTGAATGATAACTCTAACATTTTTAGACATTTAAAACAACATGCCTGGCCGCATACACAATTCCGGAAAATCCTCGTCGAAAACACAATTATACTTAAACATGAAAACAATAAACAAAAACTAAAAATTCTTGAAGCTATATACATAAAACAGTTGAAACCTAACCTGAACAAAATAAACTATGAAATCTCCAAAAATATCCTTAAATGCCTATAATTAGTAACAGAAGTCATTGGTTCATACCAACGGCTTTCCATACTCAATACTCATCGGATTCACTCTCGCGTGGTCATGTGTGACGTCATGAGCTGTCGTGCGATTTTCGCTTTCAGCGTTTTATATGCACGTGTTTATCGTTGCTTGGAAATCGTCCATGTAAACAAATAATACTATCATCAATTTCTTGTTCGTGTATTGCATAAATATATTGTGTAATTGTCATCTTTGATAATGGCTTATGTAAGCCGAAAGCTCAGATCGGATTAAATAAAAAAAAGTATGTATCAATATTGTGGTTTTCTTTCATTATTTAATGATAATGTTATTAAGATTATCAGACTATATGAAAAAAACTTGCATAAAATATATAGACAACGCTTATCTATATTATTTAATGAGACATGTATTAATGAAAAAATGCTGCCTAAATACACACAATATATATATATATATATATATATATATATATATATATATATATATATATAGATAGATAGATAGATAGATAGGAAAAGAGAAAAGATCCGTAGAGAAGTTGTTGTAAATAATTTGTGAATAAATATATACATGATTTTTTTTTAATATGTGATTTTTTTTTTTTAACTTCTCTTGTCAATTTTGGCGTTTCGGTTACTTCATTTTTTTTCTTTCATTCCAAATAATTGCTTTATATTTGAAAGCATTCACTCTTTGCATTTTTTCGAAAAATTCTTTCATTTGGCTTACCATTCATTTGTTTTTTTTTTATTTAATTTTACATTCTTTCATATTTCATTTCGTAAATTCATTATTCAGTTCGTATTTCTGATCAAAGGTTTATTCATTTGTCATTTAACTTCATTTAAGCTTTTTTTAAAAATCTTGACTTTATTTTGATTTCATTCTTTCTTTCTATTTTTAGAATTTTATTCAATATTATTCCTTCATTTTCCTACTTTGATATTTTCAACATTTATTCTCCTCTTTCTGATTCTTATTTGTAGCTATATTTTTGCGACTTTATTCTGACATTCGTATTTTTGTTTACTCAATGTATTGGTGGCCATTTTAAACTATTTTTCTAGATACGGCCATATTATGTATTCTCGCTAATTAATTCAAGCTCACGCCACCATATTTTATATTTTTAAAAACAAAGACCGCGTAATTCAACGAGGGATTAATAAGTTATTAATCTGTTAGCGAAGTGATTTCGTCATTAATTACATCAACTTTACTGATTTATTATTTGTGCGAATGCTTCTTTATAATATTAATTATACTGCACTTATATTTTCGTCTCGGAATTCATCAGAAATTATCTGAAACTGAGAAATAATATACATGCCTGAAGATGATGAAAGGATTTATCGAAAGTACTCGCAAATGGACGGAACATCTAATCCATTTTACAATTTTTAAAAGCAAAGACCGCGTCAATCAACGAGTGGTTAGTAAGTTAATGCTTTATTAAATCTGTTAACGAAGTGAATTCGCTATTAATTACATTACCTTTACTGACTTTACTTTATAATATATATATATGTATATATATGAAGAAATATAGTCTAAAGATGTGCTATATTTATGGGGAAAAGTGCTCAATATCAGAGATAGAGCGTGTGTAAATATAAAAGTGAACATAGAAGTCAGCACTTAGAGGCGACAGTCTGTTTCATGCCAGATGCAATCATCGTGGCCCGTCGATTGTATGACGATTGTATCTAGCATGAAACAGACTGTCGCCTCTAAGTATTGACTTTTATGTTCACTTTGATAATATATATATATATATATATATATACATATATATATATATATATATATATATATATATATATATATACATATATATATATATATACATATATATATATATATACATATACATATATATATATATATATACATATATATATATATATATATACATATATATATATATATATATACATATATATATATATATATATATATACATATATATATATACATATATATATATATATATATACATATATATATATATACATATATATATATATACATATATATATATACATATAAATATATATACATATATATATATATACATATATATATATATATATATATATATATATATATATATATATATGTATGTATATATAAATAAAAAGAAAGAACAGTAAGATATAAAATCTGGTGTTCTTATAGATATTTTTATTTTTACACAATAGTGCTCAATGTAAATTTACAGAGCATTAATATTATAAATTAATTGATTTAAAATATGGGTTTATCAAGCGAATGACGAGGAAATGGAACTAATGTCTTTGGTTTAATAACAAAATTAAATTCGAAAGCTTTAGCTTCCATTTCTGAAACATGGTTATAACTGTGTAGCGAAAAACCCATATTTTAAATCAATTAACTTATAATATATATATGCATCTGGGGAGTTAAGAGGCTAGAAGTAAGTGGTGATGTGGTCGCAAAAATTGTCTGGCAGTCACCTTTTGGGTTCTCCTGCTTCTCTAGCATGGTGAAGATTCATGTTACCAGAAAATTTTGCCGATTGCACAGTATAATAGGGTCAGTTGGGCACCGTCTGTGAGATAAAGAGCAGCATGACATAAACTTTACTCTTGACCCAGGCACTTTATGTAGGTTTACGAGTTGAATCTTAGACACTATGGGAATAAGAATGGAGACAGAACGTCGCTATCTCTGGTGATCACTCTAAACACCTTCGTAATCACCATTAGACTCATCCAACTCTTTCTGAATACTCTACACTGTCCTCAGATTGACACCCAAGCATTCTGAAATGTTCGTATTGTAGCTTTCGGCGCGAATGCCAAGCAGTACAGCTTGCTGTTTCCAAATTTCAGGTGGAGTGAATTATGCCATGGTGTTCTTTATCTCACAGACGGTGCCCAACTGACCCTACTATACTGTGCAATCGGAAAAATCAAAAATAAGCAAAGCGCATGCGCGAACGTAATCATCAGGCCATATTCATGTCCTTGATATTGAGCATTTTAACCCATAAATTTCGCATAGTTTAAAATTATTTTCATCATATATATCTCTCTTCTCTTCTCTCTTAGGTTGTCCATCATTACTGACGACGACGCTGTCCTTCCATCTCCATCCGTCTTTTGTGGGCTGCCAAATGAAATAGCAGCCCGATCCGCGAACGACCAGTTCTCGTGCACAGGTGGCAGGGAAACGTGCCCGGTGAGGAATTGGCAGGTTGCAGATGACGCTGACGTCACCTCTCCTCGAGCCTTTCTCGTCTCTCTTTCTCGAAGTGTGCCACTCCCGCGACGCAGAGAGACCATGTAAAATTGAACACATCGGTCAATACCAAACGGTATTTCATGGCTAATCCCAATTTCCAGGTCCTTCCATTCCCAGAATATTCCATTCACATATGCTCTGAAGAATTTTGCTGTATTTGCTTGGTAAAATTCAAAGTAGAATCTGCAATTTTCTTATTCCTGACCTGGCAACTCGTCTTCGTTCCGTTTCGCAACGTTATTTTCTGTATTTTTCTATGAATATTTGAATAGTAATTTTTCTGATGACATTTAGTATTTGGAATGTGAATTTAAGCGTAGTATTAGATTGCCAGCCATCAAAGTTGAAATGGCCAGATGTAACCGTAAGTTCTATACTAACAATTTTGTCTCTCTCACTTCCCGCTCGTGAAACTCCATTCCGACTTCTTGCTTCCCAGTCAACTTTGATCGTCAAACCTTTAAACTCAATATCATTCGTTATCTTCCGTCTTCTTAATTCTTTTATTCTTATCTCTCCTTACGATTTTTTTATTCAACCATATAGCGTATTCCACCCGTAAGCTTACATGCGTTTACCCAAGCGGTCACTCATCTAGGTACTGACCATGTTCGACGTTGCTTAACTTTGGTGATGGTACGAGAAGCAGTGTTTCAATGTGATGTGGCCGTGAGCCAAAATAACTGGATTAAAAATAAATCCGTCGTCGACTACCCAGTAACGGTGGCATTTTGTTTAACAGAATGTGCATTTCGCCCAGTTGCTGATATCGCCCCGATTACAGAAAGAATAAATCAAGTAGATGAAATGATCTTCCCGAGTTGAACGTGAAAAGGCCAAGATTGTGTTACATCTGCGAAGAATACGAAGAAAACTGCGATACCCCAATTGGAACATGAAACATGAAACATAAAATTGACTACCCAGTAACGGTCGTATTTTGTCGTATTTTATATTTTCTCCCAGTTACACTCCTTGAATCTTCAAGGCTTTATCACCTTCCTTGGGGTGAAATGACGACCCTGAAAATATCCATGCTATGTAAAGCAGATTACCAACAACGTGTTGCGGGTTTGGCCCTATAGACACTATAATAAATCTTTTTTTTTTCCTTAATAAAGTTTTCTTTTTCTCATATTCTCTCACTTGATTTTAGTGGCTTCATTGGCGTTCTAGGGATAAGATGATTTTAAAAATTCTGCTCTTTTAGTTTGTTGTCTGCTTTCTTTCTCTAATCTCCCTTTATCACGCTCATGCCACAGACATTGCCGCCAGCAATATAATTACATTATATGAATTATACTACTTCGACAACATTAAAATCGTCTCAAATAGCACAGATAGAAACGAAGTAGAAAGCCAGTGAGACACTCAAAAAGTTTTGACCCCAAACCAAAGAAACTTAATGAGATCCTTCTCACTGAAAGTTATTTACAACCTTTTTTTTCTTATCTACATTGTATCTGTCTGTCGACCCAACAAACTCCCCATCATTTTGGGTTCATCGTCTTCTCAATCTGACCCACAAAAAAAAAAGAATCCCGCCTTAGAAACCCCCAAAGGCTTCGACATCTGAAAACTATTAAGTACTTGTTTCTTCTGGAGCCATTCGAGTATAGAACGACTATCAGAAACCATTTTACAGAGACAGAAGCTGGAGGTATGATATGATGACTTTCTTCTTATCAGAGTCCTTGGTAGACAGCCTTTGGGTGAGATGACGGACTGACGTAGATTTAGCGGTTAGAAGTCAGCGTCAGACAATGTGGACAGGGACAGCGAAATTTGACATCGATACGTACGAGGAACCATTTAAACGAACCTCAAAGATTCAATAGCTCTTTGCATTTTTTGTTGTTGTTATTTTGGCTGATCAAATGTTAACCTGAAAAGAAAATTGGAATACACAGTTTCATATAAGAAACAGGACGTCTATTTCAAACACGGGTATCAACTAAAAATAACGTCTTATTTAATTTGATTTGATTAATTAGTTTTTTTTACGGTTTATTTCAAATTATTTGAAACCAAAAATTATTTTAGATTGTAAGATTTATTTTTTTGGAGATATTAATGATTTAGATATACACGTCTTAATAATTAACCCATAGCTGGTGCACAAAAGGTGGATTCGTACCTTTCTCAAAGGTATTTCCGTGTAAGTGAATATAACGAACTCAACGGGAATTGGAACTCGATTTCTCGTTAACAACTCCGAGCCATTATCCATTAAACCACTCACAACCTTATAGCTTATTCCACCCGTAAGTTTACAAGCGTTTACCCAAGCGGTCACTCATCTAGGTACTGACCATGTTCGACGTTGCTTAACTTTGGTGATGCTACGAGAAGCATTGTTTCAATGTGATGTGGCCGTGAGCCAAAATAACTGGATTAAAAATAAATCCATCGTAACGGTGGTATTTTGTTTAACAGAATGTGCATTTCGCCCAGTTGCTGATATCGCCCCTATTACAGAAAGAATAAATCAAGTAGATGAAATGATCTTCCCGAGTTGAGCGTGAAAAGGCCAAGACATCTGCGAGGAATAGGAAGAAAACTGCGATACCCCATGGAACATGAAACAAAAAGCCGAGTTTGAAATCGTTCAAGACTTAAAATACTTGGGCGCCTGAATGTCCAAGGAAAAACTCTCGCTTGGACAACCGCCGATAAACTGTCGAAAATTGGGAAATCAAAACTCAGTCACCAAATCAATTATACGCTTCTTGACTACAGTAGAGTCAATCCTTCTATCTGGAATCTTGGCATAAACCATCGACAAAAACCATCTGCGAGAGGATAGAGCGATTCTACACTAGAATGTCACGAACGGCATTTTATATACAATGGAGGGGTAAACTAACGAACGCTTTTTTTTTTATTGATATCTGTCCAAAAAATGCGTCGGATTTTAAAAAAACAAAAACTTTTAGGAAGTTTTACTTTTTCCATATTACATTTTTTTATGTACGGTGTTTGACCTGTGAAAGTCAATACTGAAGATTTTCCACCGGAATTACTAGGATGAGTAGACTAATACACTCATATTTGTTGACACTTTCACAACATTTCGGTTGCTGTATACTCCGGCCTTCTTCAGGTGCCTGTTGATTCGGAAAACTTATTTAATCCTCGAGGCTCAATTATCCTGGTTCCGCTATCCATGTCTAAAAGTATCTAGTCTGTTTTTTTTATTATCACTCAAATATTGTTATTCCTGTTTCCAGTGAGTCAAAATTAATATTATCCGGCTATTAATATGCCAAAGAATTCACGATTCAACAATTTAATCCCAGATGTTATTATCCTATAAACTCTAGGCTATTGTCCAGGCAAGTTTGGTTTCCACCTCGATGCAAAAAGACGGAAATACATACTCCAATTCCACCAGGAAGCACATGACTAAATGCGTGCCTAGACGGAACGCGTATTGAAATAGATCAACACTCAAAATATATCGGCGCTTGGATGTCCAACTTATTTAAGGACACTGAAGAGAGAAAAAGCCTATCGCTTGGTTAACCTCTAATACATATCTTCCTGTCTACAGAAGAGTCAGTCCTCCTGCCTAGAAGCGAGACATGGAGCACCGACAAAAGCCCCTCTTCTGTCTAGAGGCATACTATATATTACGATTAAGTTTTCTCGATTTATTAGGTTTCATGGGCAGAGCGTTTGAGCAACTATGAGGTTTTCGATGGGATGCAAGCAAAAAGGAAGCTTATAGTTAACAGCGGAAAATGCAGCTGAAAATTCTGAGACACATAATGAGAAAGGAGGGCTTGGAGAATCTGATACTCACAGGTCGAATAGAACGAAAAAGAGACAAGGGAAAGCAACGCGTAACATACATAGCGGGCTTAAGATAGAACAGGGTGTGGAAGAAGTGGAGAGCCACGATCGCCTACGTCCTGAAGGGCACATAAAAGAAAAAGTTTAGGGAAAGCAATGTTTGTTTGTACTCGAATAAATTATGACTTTCTTCTCAGGGAGATTCTGCTTTTTTTTTCTCAGATTTTTAAGATGGCGGTTTTGTTTTGCCTTTATTCGTATTTTTAGCATTTTTATTTTAAATTTTAATTAAAACAATTTAATTAATTGATTTCTTTTTATTAATTCTTTTTCTTTCCTGCTATTTTTTTTTTTTCATTTTGTCATGATTTATCTCCTCATTGCCGTCATGACAGCTGTTTCGACATTGAAGGCACACCGCGAATCAGTGATTTCTCATCTTCGGTTACTTTGCAAATAACTTTTATCCGTCCCTTCCAAACAGCACTGTCCTTTGCTAACTTACAAAAGAGCAGCATCACTTTCAAGCTTTTCAAATTTTTTTCGGGTTTTTGGGTTTTTTTTTCGGGTAATGATGGAATTTTATTGATGGCTCTTTCAGTCTTCGTGTTCAACGTATTTCTGATGGTGGTTTGTCTAATGTTTAGGGATATAAATCGTGCATTTGATATTGAGGACAAAATCATTTCCATAAAATTTACTCTTTTTTTTAAAGCTTGTCTACTCGCTTCAGCAGTACATATATTAAAATTAGAAACGATACGGAGAAGAATAGCATGGTCCCTGCGCAAGGATGACACGCAAAAGCGTTCCATATTTATGACCGACTGCTATAGACTAGGATGGCAACTGGTCTACTACAGAAAGAAATGGCAACCTATTGCTGGAAAAAATATGCCTCGTGAGTCATGTATCGAAAGATACATGATCGCCTAAGCGTGTATCAAACATGATACATAACTGACTGACTATAATGTCTATCCCCGATATTAACATAAAGTCCTTTGATTTAGATTTTTTGGGGGACATTGATTCCCAAACTTTTTTTTTTCTCTGGGCTACATTTTCGGAATTAATATTTGTCCACGATTCGTCAATTTTTTTCCTTTTGCCATGATTTATCGCTTTATTACCGTCATGAGAGTTGTTTCGACATTTAACTTTTATTCGTCCCTTCCAAACTGTACTGTCCTTTGCTAACTCACAAAAGTGTAACATGTTTTTAAAGCTTTTCAAGTTTTTTATTCGGAATTAACACCGCGTTCCTGAACAATTTTTAACCCTTTTACCTGACATCCTGAGTTAAAATTCGCAAATAATTTATATGTAAAGTTTCACGGTAGATATAAAAATAGTTTACACACCGTTCAACCGGTGGCTGGTCATTAAGTCATTTTTCTCTACCACTGTTTAACCGTTGGCTGGCGATCTGGGAAATCTCCTTGGCACTTCCTTTTTTGTACACGCCTCAGGTGCTAGGTAATTCACCAGTCATCTCACGAGAGAGAGAGAGAGAGAGAGAGAGAGAGAGAGAGGTAACCTGAAACTGAACTTTAACTTTGCTCGGACTGAGGAAACGGAGAGCCGAGTTCGAATTCCAGTCGAATCCGTTACATTCACTTAACGCTAATGAGCCTTATGAAAGATATGAATCATCTTCTCCCCCCCCCCCATAGCAAGAAGAAGAAGATTAATACATTTCAGTCCTGCTATGGGTAAATAGCAGGAGTGACCAGGTTCTATAGCCTTTGATGGCTGCTGCAGAAAGAAAACCTACCGCGGGATAAAAATCTGCCTCGTCAGTCATGTATCGAAAAATACATGATCGCCTAAGCATGTATCACGCATGGCAAATAACTTACTGACAGACTCTCGGATATAAAGATGAGTAGCTCTGATTTGATCCTATGTCGAAAAGCAAAATCGTCGTAGACCCAAGCAGACTAACATTGTCGATATAAATGTTATTGAATAATGGCTTTTACATTAAAAATGGATGTCAGGCATAATGCGAAACCCGTTCAGAAATATCTAAACTGTCAGCACTTTGCAGCCACCCTCTTGGATCAATGGCTTTGAGTGAGTGAAGCCAGTGAGCCTTTTCGAAGACCATCCTGCTTCAAACCTCAGGAAGTGACGCTACAGAATCATAAACATATAACTGTAGCAAATAACAGAGACCACGTCACTTGAGGACTTTCAACGACAGGACTTCTTCAAACCTTGGTGACTGGCGCTACAGAATCACAAACAAATTGTACCAAATAACAGAAACTACATCACTTGAAGACTTTCAACAGATGCACTTCTTCAAATCTTGTGGACTGGTGCCGCAGAATCACAAACAAACATAGATAACAGAGACCACATCACTTGAGGACTTTCAACGGCAGTCCGACTTAAAACATTGGAGACTGGCTCTACAGCATCACAGACAAAGAACAGTACCTTTTGGATATTGGTTGGGGAAAGAACTTTGGCCTTACTTCCGCTGCATCAGTGTGCGAGTGGAAATCGGAACGGGTGATAGCATAAACAGGAAATGCATCGGGTGGCTAAAATATAAATATAGGAGTAGAAGATAACGGTTAACCCTAGCCTTGAACAGGTTAGGATTGTATTGATCGGGGAAACATCCTGTTGGGAATCGGTTCGTCCAACCCCACAAATTGCTGCAAAACTAAAACGTTAATCTGAAAACTCAAATGATGAAAACTTAAATAGCCTCTTCAAATCGAGACATCCCCATGAATGTCAGGCATGACGCGATACCCGTTCAGAAATATCCAAACTCTTAGTTGTAAACAACCGATTCCTGAGGTCTGTGGTGAAAAAAAGTCTTTAAGCGAGTAAAGCCTGCGGGTCTTGGCAAAGATCATCCTTTTTCAACATTGCTGGCTGGCGCTACAGATTCACAAAGAACTGTGCCAAATAACAGAAACTACATCACTTGAGGACTAGCAACATCTGCAACAACTAAAATGGATAGCACATAATGAAAGTAATGACGTACAGTGATTCCCCATGTATAATACGCATTTCTTTTTTTTTTTAAATAATAAGGAAAATTAGGGGTGCGTATAATGCAGAGCTATAAAAATATATATAGAGGTAAATTTATTAATATTATTATTATCATTATCATTATTATTATTATTATTATTATTATTATTAATATTATTTATTTCCTTGGTTTTCTGGTGTATATTCATTTATTTCCGTGTCGCAATCCGAGACCAAAGGTCAGAAATGGCATCATGGCATTTTCCACTGAGTATTATTGAGAAAAAAAAGAAGAAAAAATACCGAAGATCATACATATTTTATATAGAAACGCCCTTCATAAAGTGGGGGCTGTATTGGTGAGTACAATATTTTGTATTTCTTGAAGGCATGGACTACCAGGAATCCTTTAACTGAGTCTACTGGAATCTTTTCCAATCAATCCGAGGTCTCCAACTACAACTGGAGTTGTTGATGTCCTCATGAGTCACATTATGGAGATTTCGATTTCAAGGTCTTTATATTTTGATGTTTTTTTCAAAGATACATTACAGTCTTCAGGGACTACTACTAGAACTACTACTACTACTACTCCTACTATTTCCCCTCCTCCTCTTCTTCTTCATTTTGTCACTTATTCTTACAGTCAAAACATGGCTGCCATATTTAAGTAATTTTGTAATTACATTATTTTCCACTCATAAATATACTAGGAATTTTATCTCGATAATTAATTTTATTATCGCCTGAACGAAAGAAATCTGTAACATATTACAATATAGTCCATATTCGTTCCTTCCTTACCGTCAAAATATGATGGCCATATTTAAACAATTTTGTAATTGCCATAAGTGCATTTTTCCTTTACTTGTAACTCCGTTATCGATCGTAATGCATTAATTGTTAAAAAAAAAAAATTACCAAACAGCTAACACGAAAGTAAATAAAGAAAAAAGAATCTTAGCAAATTTTAACCATTCCTTTAAATAAAATGTCAGATTATCGTGATAACATAAAGCATATTCACATACTGCCATTGACTATAGGCTTTTCTCAATTGAGCACGGAAGTACCGTTATTCCGCATGTATAATACGCATTTTTTTCCTAAAAATAATAAGCAAAATTAGGGATGCGTATTATGCACAGTTACAAAAATTCTAATCCCTAGTAAACTAACTACCTTAATTCCCCATTTATTATATGCCTTCAGTCATGTTACGCACACATAAAATTGTGCTGAAAGTGTGGGAAAATGCTTCTATTCATTCATAATACGCAACCCTTGTTTGGTAATCAAACCCTATAAATTCTACCTCGCAAATTTCATTACGGCCAGCGTGTTTTATTCTTATTTGTAAAAAAATGCTTTTAAACATAGAATAATATTATTCTAATTTAGTTTTATAATTCTTATTTTATTTTACGGCAATTTTTTAAAGTTTTTTTTGTAGCTGTGCATAATGCGCACTCATATTTTGCTTTTATTTTTTTTTTTAATGTGTATTATACATGGGGAATTACTGTATATATCCTGATTTTAGGTCGTAGAAACAAAGGAAATAAATTTATTGATAGTGATGTTATTGTACGATGGGTTCGTTAAAATCAATCCCCCAAAAATATATATTTGAGTTTTTGATTTTTTTTCTCTCCTTCCAGCGAAGAACGAAATAAAATCCAACTTTAAAAAAATCTACCGTTATCTTATTTCTGATAAATCGACCACGGAATGTCATTACGTTAGTAAGCAGATGACTTTAAAATTAATTTCCGTCTGAAAACACGCGTTGGTAGTATGTTCTAATCTGATTGGGATAAACTTGTCTGACAAACGCTTATCGCAACTAACTCCTGTTCGTTATTTCGGCTTGCTTATTCTGTCATTAGGAAAACCACTACACCGACTGCCGATACGATTTCATTTCTTTTTATTCTGGTGCCCTCCCCTGCGGACCCCTATGTAACAAACAATCACTCTTTTATTTAATCTATGTTAAGATACTGTTCCCAACACCTGTTTCTTGTCACCTCCATATCTTTGAAGGGTTTTATTTGTACACGGCGTACAGGGTTACCTGTCTCTTTAACGTGTCAAGAACAACTTTATTCAGGAAAAAAGGGGGAACGATTTAGATACTGGGTGGGGGGAATATGGATGCGTCTTACAGATTAAAGAGTAGAAGCTTCTTCTTAGTCTACTTTGTGCTTTGTCCCTTCCAGATGTAGGCAATAATGGCTCTCCACAGTTTCCTATTCCTCGTGGCCCTTAGCAGCGTTTCTTCTTTCACCAATCCTCCCACCTATTTTGTATAATCCACTTACACATGATAAGTCAGCTAGAGAGCCAGTTGCCCCCTAAGATGCTCTCCCTGTACAAGGCCCAAGAGCCACTCGAGGGTTACAGAGTAATAGACACCACACCTAGCAAGGTTACAAATAAATAGATGCATCTTAATTATGAATAAGTTGAAAAAGCAATTTACCGAAGCATATCACTTAACTATCCTAAGAAATGTCTTAGATTTATCATTTATTTAATATCTAAACTATTACACATAAAACGAGGCCGCATATACTATTTAATCGAAATACGATAAAAAAAATGAGCTTTTGCTGCACAGACAAAGCAATCCGACAATTAAAAGAAATCTTTACATCAAAGCACTGTCTACGAGTATTATGAATTCAGCTACCACTGTAATTTCAAGAATACAAATAGCTGCCCACTGGGAGGCAAATGTTTAATAACAAATATACTTTACCAGCGAACTATAAAAGTGAAATTTGAACACAACGTACCCTACATTGATACAACTCAAAGGTCATGGAAACAAATATTCTTTCACAAGAAGGCAGTAGGTCAATATTGCAATACGTTTTATGCACTTGTACGAATTGAAAGATAAAACGTCAAACAAAGAATTCTGAGAAAAACTGTCGTTATCATATATATATATATCATAATTATATAATTGTAACATGTTATAAACCGCTACACACACACACACATAAATATATATAAATACACACACACACATTTATATATATATACATATATATTATAATTATATATTATATATATAATTATATATTATATAATTATAACATGTTACATATGTTATAATATATATACATATATACACACACACAAACATATATAAATACACACACACATATGTGTATATATGTATATATATATATATGTGTGTGTGTGTGTGTGAGAGAGAGAGAGAGTATTTTCAGACATTTTTATGTTTATACATTCTTTCTATAGATACAAATATTTAAGTAAATGCTCTGTTTATAATAAACAGTATTAAACAACATTCACCGGCCTGAATATCCGAGATATTTTCATAGAAAATATTCGTCCACCGACAGTAATAGAACCTGTATCCTATCCGGAACCAGCATATAACCTGACGTGCCTTTTTACCGATTCGGCCACAGTAGACAAGGTCGAATTTACTGCTTTTAAACTTCAATCGTCCATGATTCTATCACGTACATTCATATCTGCTCATGGCGTATCGAAATGTAAACTAATGACGTCACGCATTATGAAATGGACAAAGTTTTGAATGTCCGAGAAATAAAAAGAAACTTAATTCGTTTCGTGTTTTTTTTTTTTTTAGATATTAAGCATTTTATGGAATGGATAATTATGATGTTATATATATATATATATATATATATATATATATATATATATATATATATATATATATATACATATATATATATATATATATATTAATACATGTTTCATTAAATAATATAGATAAGCGTTGTCTATATATTTTATGTAAGTTTTTTTCATATAGTCTGATAATCTTAATAACATTATCATTAAATATATATATATATATATCATACAATCCGAATTAAGATACCATTATGTAAATGATCATTTTCACATTGTAAAATTAATTTTACAGGATTTTTCAAACAGTCAGTGGATGATAATTTTTTTTTAAATAAAAAAAAACAGATAAGTGGCCAGAAAAGAAAGGAAGAAAAACATGGGAAAAAGAAGATGAAAAATAGAAAGGGCGGAAAGGTGGTAAAAGAAACAGGAAGTGGTGTAAGTCTTGATATGAGTGATGGTCAGAGGAAAACAATGAAAAAAAAACAAACAAATATTATATAAAATAATAAGAAATAAACCCAAAAATATGAAAGAGAAATTTATTCAGAAATAAAGAGTCCCTTCTTTTCACGATTTTTTCTTCGTTTTTTCGGGAAAAGTGGTTGTTTGTAAGCAAATATTAAAAGTGTAATAATCCTCATTTCCGACCGTCTGATGAGATGCGATATATGTATGGAAACGTGAATGCATTTATGTAGAGGTTTTTACATATGTTCTAATGCAATATTCTATAATAAAGTGTATATATATATATATATATATATATATATATATATATATATATATATATAATATGGATGAAATAACTGAAAAAAATTGGGTGTTTTTTTGCGAAAGAATTTATTTATATTTTTTTATATATATTTAATATTTCAGACCACCTCGGTCCTTCCTCAGAAATTAATTGAATTACTGTGTTACTGTATTTGGGAGTTTGTTTACACTTTACAGCGTCCGTCGTTAGACGCGGACGTCACGTGATGTGGAATCAACTATGTTTGAATTTTTTAACGTAAATCTAACGATAGTATTTTAGATGTTGTTTAAAAAGGTTTTTTTAAACTATATCTAAAGAAATTTTTTTAAGTATTAAAATATTTATACAGATGTGCTTTCCACATCACGTGACGTCCGCGTCTAACGACGAACGCTGTAAAATGTAAACAAACTGCCAAATACAGTAACACAGTAATTCAATTAATTTCTGAGGAAGGGCCGAGGTGGTCTGAAATATTAAATATATATAAAAACATATAAATAAAGACTTTCGCAAAAAAACACCCAATTTTTTTTCAGTTATTTTATCCATATTATATACATATCAAGAAAGTATACGTGGCTTCTCATTATGCTATATATATATATATATATATATATATATATATATATATATATATATATATATATATATATATAATTATTTATTTTAAAATTATAACATAAATATGTTATAAAATCACTACAAAAATAGCCATTTTGTTTCAACACCTCTGTTGTCTTATCAAGTGATGATGTTGATATGAAAAAGACACTGACGTCTCATTTTAACAGATGTATTTAACAAAATAACACAAAAATATCTTGAAATACTAAAGAGTAAATTTACTCAATAAAATCACCATTGGCTTCCTGACGATTTCGGAATTTCCTTCAACTCTTCTGGTTTCCTTGCTTGGTGAATGCTGCCATAATCCTTGCGCTCACTTTATCTTTGGTGTTACAAGTTTTGTTAGTCTTTCGCACAACTACGCCCCACACATAATAATCAAAGCGGTTACTGTCTGAGGAGTTATATATGTATATGTGTGTGTATAGATGTGTGTGTGTGTGTGTGTTTGTGTGTGTGTGATGCAAGCGTGTGAACTGACTTAGATATATTTGTAGAGAAAGACAGACACAAACAGGCTGTAATAGCTGTATACATATACAGACACATATACATACATATATATATATATATATATATATATATATATATATATATATATATATATATATATATATATATATATACATATATATATACATGTGTAAATTTACAAAACATGTCACATTGTCTGTCACTCTACTTCAGGCAATTTCTAATTCCCGACCAGTTGTGACCACTTTAAAAAAAAAATGAGGTTACACGTCCCATTAAAACAAAAAAAAATAACGGCATCATTATTCCCGGAGCAGTAAACTGGTGTTGCGCATGCGTCTCAGATTTCGTTGCTCTGACATTTTCCATCATTGAAAATATCCCACCACAAGTGAGCCTTCCCCAAATCATATCATCAATGCCCCTTCATATACTCTGGCTTCTCAGCCCACTCGATTCAATCGTTTTACCCTTTTTCGTTTTTGTTCTTTCTTTTCTTTGTATGTTGACAGTTGCAATTGGTACAAGCGTAGATATTTTGGGAGGGGGTTTCTTTATCTGAAATTATTATTTTCTTTATTGTTCTCATTTATGAGATTTCAACGTGAATTCGTGTTTAAACGGCGGATGAAAAATTATTGTAAGTTGGGTTTGTTCTTATTTCTGTCGATATTAACCTCTTTGTTTGGCCTGTAGTTTGAAACAATTAGTTTCGTGAAATATATGAAACAAAAAGTTACATTTGGTTTCAATAATTACACTCTAAGTGGTATAGTAATTTACCCACGCACCATGGACTCTCCCAGCTATAAATAGAAGCAGGTATTAGAGACGGAAGTTTCCCGCAGTCAGCTCTGACAGTCGGCCCAAACATTCTTGCTGTAACACTCTAGAACACTAAGAAAATAAAAGTTATATAATACAATGTAATATATTCCTAAACACTAACAAAATATAAGTTATATAACATATTGTAATATATTTCCAAACCCTAAGAAAATAAAAGTTATATTACACAATGTAATATATTTCCTAACGTTAACAAAAGAAAATTTCTATAAAACTATTTGGAATATAATGTATTTCTCAACATTATCAAAATAAAAGATCTATAAAACAACGTAATATATTTTCCAACACTGTAATTATATATTATAAAATGTCTAAAAGGACTTTTACCCCATTGGGAACCTTGTTTTTAATTTAATATTCGTTTATTTAAGACGTTAACATCACTTAAATTCAAATTTGTAGTAGCCAGATTACTACGAATGTGTGATTAAAAAGTTTCCGGCTCGATACACTTCTGAAATATTTTCTCATAAATTTATATTATGTTTTCTACGGGGTTCTTAATAGAGCCGAAAACTTTTCTGTGTCCCTGAGTTAATATGCATTCTCTTATTGGTAGCATTCATGAAATGTTTAACGGAGAGATTGCTGTTGAAATCAATCCGATTCTGTTTTCAAATTTAACGGTAATAAAAGATTTTTACATTTTTAATTCGAAGATAAATTTTTGCATAACTAAATGCAATTTGATAGTCAAGTGAACTTAGTGACTTATTCAAAGTGTAGCCTTCGTGTCAGTTTTCATATTCTATTTATCTTTTTCCCCAGAGGAACTCCAGTTCAATCATGGGAAAGAAAGAAAAAGAAAAGAAAACAGAGAGAAAAAGAGTGTGAAAATTAGTAATGAGAGAAGGGGAGAAAAAATAAAGAAGAAAGGAACAAGCAAATAAAGCCGGGAAGGAGAATAATGAAGAAGAAGGAAATAGATAATTTTAATAAAGATGAGAAGAGCGAAAAAGAAGAAAAAAAAGAGGGATAAGAATGGAAGGATAGAAAGAAACAAAAGAAAAAGAAAAAGAAGAAATCCAGTTCCGGTTTAGTTTGGTTTAAGGCATATCAACACCTCAATGGGTTATTTAATACCGACAAGATTTTTATTGCTGGTCATGTTTTAGGCGCAGTGATTTAATGAATAGCAACTAGGATTGAGAAATCGTCGAGTCGAGTTCGATCCATTACATTCACTTACGTACTAATACCCTTAGGAAAGGAATGAATCCTCTTCTTCTCCCCCGCAGCTATGTGTAAATAGCAGGACAGACTGAATTCTATAGCCGGTCTAGGAGAAGGGAAAACTGATATATATATATATATATATATATATATATATATATATATATATATATATATATATATATATATATATATATATATATATGGATAAGTAAACCTAAAGAGCCAGACAAACCTACCTAGGTTTCACCTACACGGATCGTCAGGGTAAACTGGTTTTAATTTACTCGTGTCGGAGATTTTTTTTCTTTGGACTCTGAACTTAGATTCTAGACGATTATTTTCACCTCAATTACATGTTCTTAGTTCTTTCTTTTTTTTTATCCTTTTTTCCCCTTGGGTATTGGTTTGTTCATTTACAAGCCAAAGCACCTAAGGTTTTGCCGGACGAGTATAGCTACTTATAATTATAAGATTACTATTATTATATATATGGATAGATAGATAGGTAGATAGATCGATAGCTATTGAGATATTTTTTTCAAGCGTTTCACACCCAAGCAAGGCGGGAAGCCACTAGCACGCAATGGTTTACAGAGAGTTGGAGCGAGAGCGAAGAGGAGTGATAGAGGAAAGGATGAAGAGAAGGATAGGGGGTAGATCTGGAGACGTCGATTGACATTACATTTGAATAGTTGGAGATTATAGCTATCAGGGAAACAGGAAAAGAAGAGGGATTTCCACAGGCGATAGGTGCGAGACATGAAGGTATTGGAGTAGAAAAGACGGCTACATTTAACAGTTTCGACTGTGAAAGGGTGAGCGCAAGATGCCAGTCTAGTTGAACGCTTAAATTCATGAAGTCTGGGAACCAGCGAAAGCAGCTCATAGGAGCAGTTACTGTGAAAGTATTTGTAAAAAAAAAGTCAGAGGGAGGCGACGGCAAGTCTGATATATATATATATATATATATATATATATATATATATATATATGTGTGTGTGTGTGTATGTATGTATTACATGAATCATTCATACAAAAAGCAGATAGTCAAGTTAATGATATAAATGGCAAGAATCACACTGGCAAACAATTTTTAATAAAATACATTAACCTCGAACCCGTTGATGAATGTTATGATCCCTGTTTATAAATTCCAGTTGTATAAGGTCTTTTTTTACTACAAGCTTTCGATTGTTCATACAATCATCGTCAGGTATAGAAATAGATATGTCTTTTTTACATCCAGGTAATAACAGGACAACGAAAGTTAAGATGTACTCCGAAATAGTTTTTTTGGGAAATGTGTTATTGTTAACTGGGGAAATTTTTGGGAGCGTGCCGTCGCAACGCTGAGGTTGAATTTTTTTTTTAATTTTAAATGTGCGTTTTTGTACTAATATAGTAATATGAGAATTCTTTTGTAGAGATAAGTTTTTTTACAGTCAATATGGCATGAACTAAATTCAACCGGGTTCTATAGCCTTTGATGGCAACTAGTCTACTGCAGAAAGAAATGGCAACCTACTGCAGGATAAAAATCTGCCTCATCTAAGTGTGTATCAAGCATGGCATATAACTGATTTTTTTTTCAACATTGTATTGCAGGTAATAATATTTTTTCTTCAAAAATTCTTTGCTAGTAATATTTTTTTTACAAAAATTGAAGAAGGGTGTAAAATAATAATGAAAGAAGAGTCGGACAAAAGCGAAGAAAAAAGGGAGAAAGAAAGAAATAAAACGAAAAAAAAACGATGAAAAATATAGAAATAAAAGAAAAATAACAGAATTAAAAGAAGAAAGAAAAGAAAAAGGGAAAGTAATAATAAAAAAGAAGAGACGGGCGACAGAGAAGAAAGAAGAAAGTTGAAGAAGAAAGAAAAGAAAAAGGGAAAGTAATAATAAAAAAGAAGAGACGGGCGACAGAGAAGAAAGAAGAAAGTTGAAGAAGAAAGAAAAGAAAAAGGGAAAGTAATAATAAAAAAGAAGAGACGGGCGACAGAGAAGAAAGAAGAAAGTTGAAGAAGAAAGAAAAGAAAAAGGGAAAGTAATAATAAAAAAGAAGAGACGGGCGACAGAGAAGAAAGAAGAAAGTTGAAGAAGAAAGAAAAGAAAAAGGGAAAGTAATAATAAAAAAGAAGAGAGGGGCGACAGAGAAGAAAGAAGAAAGTTGAAGAAGAAAGAAAAGAAAAAGGGAAAGTAATAATAAAAAAGAAGAGACGGGCGACAGAGAAGAAAGAAGAAAGTTGAAGAAGAAAGAAAAGAAAAAGGGAAAGTAATAATAAAAAAGAAGAGACGGGCGACAGAGAAGAAAGAAGAAAGTTGAAGAAGAAAGAAAAGAAAAAGGGAAAGTAATAATAAAAAAGAAGAGACGGGCGACAGAGAAGAAAGAAGAAAGTTGAAGAAGAAAGAAAAGAAAAAGGGAAAGTAATAATAAAAAAGAAGAGACGGGCGACAGAGAAGAAAGAAGAAAGTTGAAGAAGAAAGAAAAGAAACGGAGAACAGGATAAAGGAAAAAGAATGAAAAGAAAGACAGAAAGAATTCGAAGTTGTAAAGAAAAAGAAAACGAAAGGAAGAAAATCCGAACAAAGAACATAAAAAATAAAGGAAAGTAAAGAAAGAAAAACGGTAAGACAAAAAAAAAAGTCGAGAATTAAAAGAGAAACGAAACGAAGAAAATAAAGAGGAGATGAAACGGGAAAAAGTAAAGACGAAATAAAATTTTAAAAAAAGAAAAAGAAAAGAAAGAAGAAAGGGAGAAAAAAAAAAGAATATAAAAAAAAACTAAGCAAAAATGGAAAAAAAGAAAAGAAAGACAACAGAAATATGAAAAAAAGATGGAAGATGAAAATTATTTTAATAATTCCTTCATGTTAATGTAGAAGTAAATAATACCTGATTTGTTTTCTATTCGTTCCGCTTTTAACAAAACTAATTTACTTGTAACGTCACGGTCTTAAACTTTTGCGTATGTCTGCAAGAATTTTATGTGGAGCGGGATTAGAAAAATAAACCGAAAAATCTATTACGTTAGGTCTGTCTTCTGGTATTCCAAACATGTGAATCTCCTTGCAAATTTGGTGCCACTTAACGACATGCGAAAATTGTTTTTTTTTTGTTTGTTTTTTTTTGTGTTGCTTAGGGATAACTCCCAGATTGCAATAATAAGTAACACTGTCTATAATCATATAGTCCCTTTAAATTTGATTTTCCAGTCTCGTCAACGTATATTCTGAATTTCTTCAGATAGGAAGTGGATCCCTTGCAGAGACAGAGAGACAGACATACTTGTCATTTTTAAGAGAAAACGTGAAAATGTTGGACAATAGCTGAGAAATAGTGTCATAATCCTGATATTGACGTTCCACACGACTTCAAATAAAAGGTTAGGAAGGAAACCCACGTCGATACTGGAAAGCAAGAGAGGGATAAGAAAGAAAGAAAGAAAAAAAGAAAGAAAGAAAGAAAGAAAGAAAGAAAAAAATGAACGAACAAGAAAATAAGGCTGGAAAGAAAAAAAAGAACGAAATAAAAATTTTAATAAAGAAGAGAGGAGCGAAAAAGAAGAAAGAGAGGGATAGGAAATGAAGGAAAGAAAGAAACAATAAAAAACAGAAATAAATCGAGAGTGAAAGAAAGAAAGAAAGAAAGAAAGAAAGAATGGAAGGAAAAGAAAGAAAGAAAGAAAGAAAGAAAGAAAGAAAGAAAGAAAGAAAGAAAGAAAGAAAGGAAGAAAGAAGTGGATGGGGAAGGAAATAAAGCCGGGGAAAATGGTATTTTTTCTAGATGTGGCACAAAGCCGAAAATATGGGTACCCAGTGACGATGGAATACACTACTCAGTTGTAATTGGTCTAGGGAGAAAAGATTGCTAATATTACACCATGTCGAGGTGTCCAACAATAGAAAATTTAAATAAGAAGGGAAGGACAAAAAAAAAAGAATGTGAGAAGAAAGAAAGAAAGAAAGAAGGGGAAGAAAGGAAGAAAAATATAGAAAGGGTAAAATGAACAAAATAAAATAGAAAGAAAGAAAGTTGGAAAAAGAAAGAAAGAAAGAAAGAGGAAAGAAAGAAGGAAAGAAAGAAGAAAAAAAACGAAAAACGAAACAGAAACAAAAGTGAAGAAATAAGAAAGTGGGGGAGAAAGAAAGAAAAGAGAAAGAAATGAAGGAAGAACTAAAATAAAGAACTGTTCTAACCTAGAAAAGGTTATTGAAAGAGCAATAACCGAAACAGAGGTTGGAAATGAAATGGTAATCTTTATAACATCAACAAAATACAATACTCGCCAGCGGCGTGAAGTAGGTAAACCACTGCTAGTGGTGGACTACTTAGACAGCATATTACCCCCACTTACAATAGTGTCCAGCGTATTTATAAGCATTGGGAGATACCCGTTAGTGTTCATAGGTACGGCATATAACAAGAATAAAAAGCAGGAAAGAAAATAAAGCTTGAAGAAGAACGGAGTAAGATATTAAAAATATGGCGGACGAACGAGAAATCGGAAGAAAGAAGTAAAAAGACCCCCCATCACCCTCGATACTAGAAGGAGTTATAACAGCTACTGGACTTGAAAAATCTATTTTACTGAAAAATTGATTTAAGAAAAAGATTTTATAAATTTCAAGCGAATGCAGTACTGGCTGCTCAGTCAATGATTGTCAAATATTTCCTTCTAGGGAAACGGTTAATAATTCCATTACCATTAAAGCGCTGTTATATCAGTTAGGTAAATCCGAGTTCAATTCCTGGGCCTGGGTCAGATTTTTGCACTCAGGGCTAGTAGATACAAGCTGAGATATTCCCCGATATGGACATCGGAAGAATCTATGTGCGTGTGGGGTAGATATTTTCGCCTATCACCCGGTTCACACTCCTCTCTGGTCTTTTGAAGTAGAGGTTCATCTATTTTTTCTTCTTTAGGATTGGGTATACAGTTCCTTCTAAAATCCACTTCTGATCTGTACTCCTAATATCTGATCCAGAAGTCTAAAATTGTATTCATTAACTATTTTATTTTATTTTATTTTCTCTCCCCCACAAATAGGAGTAAATAGGTTCGCCTATCGTCCGGTTCACACTCCTCGCCGGTTTTTCGAACAGGAGTGGTGGTTTATCCCTTGTTTCGTGTTTAGGATTGGGTTTACGGTTCTTTCTAATGTTTGTTTAGCTGTGTACTCCTAACGATTATCTCTTGTTATGCTAATACAACTCTACACAGTAACCCTCTACTTTGAGTGTCTCTTGGGCCTTGTATTGGTTAAACATTAGTAAAGACAGAAAAGGAAGTAAA